>MDKJ01035661.1:0-10989 GCA_005239525.1 Nicotiana knightiana | reverse complement strand
GTTTTGATATTTTGAATTTTACAGTGAAGCAACAACTTCTCTAATTTAACTCCAAAAGTTTGGCAATGTATTGATTTCTAAAGTGGAAACTTTCGAGCTGGATACATAGAGGCAGACGGAATTTTCGGTGGAGCAGTGAAATGCATATAGATCGGAAAGAACATCAATGAGGAAAGCATTATGCTAGGTGACACCGGTAATGAGAGATGAAAGCTAGGGCAGAGAATGGGATTGGATACCGCAATAGTTCTAGCCGTAAACGATGTATACTAGGAATTGTACATATCGACCCATGCAATGTTGTAACTAGCAGATTAAGTATCCCGCACGGCGTGTGCATTTGCTATAATAAAAATCAAAGGAATTGATGGGGCCCGCATAAACTTTGGAACATGTGTTTTAATTCGATGCTAAGTGAAGAACCTCACTAAGGCTTGACTTGTGGCATATCCTTTTGAAAGAGAGGGGTATCGTCAATAAAGCAGACATACAAGTGGTGCATGGCTTTCGTCAGCTCATGCCATAAGATGTTGAGTTATATCCTTCAACGAGTGCAATCTTCACGTGCGGGAGGAAGTTGAGAATGCCGTCAAGTCATCATGCCCCTTATGCGTTGGCCGACTCACGTGAAGGTGGCTTCAAGATTTTAAGCAAAATATGAGGTGCATGCTAAAATGAGGTGCATATACTTCTTTGAAGCGAAACATATATTTAAAATTAAAAGGACAGGAACCGGAACACCATTATAAGAAAGCTTAAATTCACCATTAGAGGCCAAAAGAGAATCTCAATTGGACCTTGCGAGAGTCTTCACATTTCCTTCAACTTCATGTTTTTATTGCTCTTCATCTTCTTTATTTGACTTCTATATAGCTAGTAGATTCTTGTTGTCTCTTTTTCCTTTCTATGCGACTTGAATTCTCTCTAAACCATTAAAGCCTCTTTCAACTGATCTTGCTTATCAACGAATTCAAACTCCGATTAATTTCCTCTATCAAGTGCCTATTTGATCTTTTGATTTCTGGGAGTCAAGGTACCCATTCCTTAATATAACAAATGTTCTCCATAGAAATTGGATCAATTAGCATCTTGTTGTGATGCCTTAATTGTCTATTCAATTTTTCTAGTCTAAATAATTGAGTTGTAGGATTGCGTTATTTCGTTTACTGATATGAAATTGCAAAATATGATTTAGCTTACCATTTTAGTTAGTTGAATCATTCAATTAAGGGAAATCGCGTAAGCACACACATTGTTGCCCTATTTTAACAACTCAATTTGTATAAGGGTTTAGATTTAAGGGTGTGGATGCTTTAAAATATTGATGTTTATTTTGTATTTTTTCACATTGTTGGTCTACTTTGTGTTGAATGACACCCTTGTAAAAGGGTGTCTCTGTCACTAGTAAATAATCTAGTAATATACAAATGCAATTTACCAATTCAAATGCCTCAATATGAGCTCCATCATGCACAATATATTTGATAGAGATGTTTTACCTATAGAGTAGACTGATACACATTTATCATGTTCAAAGAATGGTATTCCCTATGTTCAAATTTATGTTATATTATTTCCTTTTAAGTTTGCTCCAAATGAATGATACCTTTCTATATCTGAAAGTAATTTGACTTTAAACTTTTCACTTACTCTTAATAACATGATTTTATAATCTCTCAAATGTAATGGCATGTTTAAGATCACAAGTTCAAAATGTCTTTCTTTTCTTTTCTTAAAACCTCGCAACCAATCAAATAAGTTCACATAAAATAAAATGAATTACATGATCTTGACCGGGGATCTTTTTGGTTCTCTAAAAAAAAAAGGATTCAAAAGGTCTATTACCATGCTTATGTATCTTGCTTATTGGTATATAGCGCTTGCTTATCACTTCGAGACACTTCTATATTTTTCTACCACTTCTCACAATTCTGCACCTTCAGACGAGGCAACTTTAAATTGCTTCTTTGGACTTTTCATGTTTATGAATGTGAACATTTATGTTTTTGCTCCTCATTGACCAAAAAGAGCATTTTAATTGAAGGACTTTGAATAGGCAGTGTTATTAAATAGGAAAAGCGCAAAAAAACTCTAAGATCTATTGGGGCTTTAAGTATAATGCGCAAATACATTGTGAGCTTCATTGAAGAAAGTTGCAAATGAAGAAAAGATACAACTATGTATGTGTAGTCCAAGACTAATAATTATAAGCATGAATAACAACTATATGAATAAAGAGATTGGAAATAACTTATGATAAAGTGAAATATCAATTGTCTATTGTCGCCGCTTCAGGATTACGCTCATTTGCAAGGGAAAAGTATCCTTAGAGCCTTGAAGACGACACTGAAGTACCCGTTTAGTGAGGTGAAACGCTCAATATGTTTGCGCCTCACTTCGAGGGTTAACCGCGCTTTGACAACATTAATTTTAGTTGCATAAACAACACTACTTTCAAGAAAAGGGCATCATCATAATTCTTTAAGTTTGCTTCTCTCCTACTTAATTTGCAAACATTTGCATTCTTTAGGAAGTGAATAGTTTCTTTAGATCGTTATTTTTTCTTAATACTTTTTACCGTCAAGAAAGCATCTTTGGATCTTTTATATATCGATATCACCTAATTACTTGATTATGCTGATGTCGAGGATATGATTAGGGGTCCAATTTCCATAAATTGGACCCCGAACACGGAGTATCATACGAGGGTATTTTCTAGAGAGCGGAGGATATTCATGATATTTCAAACCAATATAATCTATTTCAATAGGATTGAGGCTATTGATGCATTGTTTGATAGAGCGATCAGATTTTCGCTCGAGGTTAAAGGAGAAAGGAATTGGTCCTGAACATCATGAGAGAGACAGTGAAAGAGATAAATGTCGAACTACATTTGACATAATTGAATATCTTAAACTTAAAAGGGTGCTTTCATGGATGTGATATGTAGTCGAGTCACAAGGACTCTTCTTCTACTCTTTTCTAAGGAAGATGGATGGACATACCCCCTAACAAAGTATAACTGAGATATAAAGACTTATTTTTTCTCTTGAGATGATCAAAGGTGAAGGACTTCTCGAGATTCAAGCAGTTGTGGATTATACAACTTGTCATTTATATGTTCCTTCCCTCGTTCATATTCCCTTGTGTAAGGGGACTAACTTGTTTTTTCAATAAAGTAGATTTGTGGTATTTGAAGCTCAAATAAGGTTCTCCCCTTTGTCTCTTCTCTAATAGCCTTATGCTTCATAACTTGTGCGTGCACCTGTCAATTCCATTGCGAACATACCTAAAAGGTATATGAATAGAGTTGTTGTTGAATTGTTAGGTTTCTTGCTATTGGTGTTGCTTCGTGTTACTGTTTTCTTTTCATGGTTATCTGGTAGTGAATGAGGAGGTACAAAGCGTTATTAAATTAAAAGAGAGTGTAATAAAAAGTTTCCAAAAGCAAAAGATGGAGAAGCATTTGAAGAATACAAGAGAACTAAGAGGGAAGCTACGAAGGCTACTAGTAGATCTCGAGGGAGAACTCTAGATGGATTGTATCAAAATCTAGGGACACGAAAGGGCGAAAGAAATGTTTAAACTAGAACTCCAGAGAGAGAAGAGTTAGGATTTAAACGAGGTCAAGTGTATTAAACGATTCTCAACAAGTGTTGATAGAGATAACAAGGTCAAGAAGAGATGATAAACTATTAGCTCAAGTTGTTTTCAACTCGAACCAAGAGAAAAATATTTTTGACCTCTACATATTTGTGTATGATAGAAATCTTAGCTACACTCGTTGAGTTTGACCAACACAAGTAAATGATGCCATGAAAAATAAGAAAAACAAAAAAGCTTTAAGTCTAGATAATGTCCCTATAGACGTTCGGAAGTGTCTTGAAGAATGGAGAGGCTAGAGCAGAATGACTCAGCAAGCTATTCGATACTATACTAAAAAGTGGTAGGCTGATGAGTGGAGGAAGATAACCTTGATTCTAATTTATAATAATAAAGAAGATATTCAAAATTGTATGAATTAAACTCATAAGTCATACGATAAAAATCTCGGAAAAAGTAATAGACGTAGATTTTGGAACACGACAAGATTGACAGAGAATATGTTTGTATTTATACCCGGTAGATTACTATAAGGCTATATTATTTACTAAGAAAATTGATGCAAATTTATCTCAAAAGAGAGAAAGATCTTGTGTTTATTGACTCAGAGAAAACAAATAATATAGTACCCTGAAAGATCCTTTGATGTGTGAAGGGAAGAAAGAAATTGATATAAAATATATAAATATCATAAAGGACATGTATGAAGGAGTCATCACTAGCACGAGAACAGTAGTAGGAGATACAAAACTACAAAGAATTCTGTAACAGTGGATCTGCGCCAGGGATCGACATTGATCCCCTTACTTGTTTACCCTAGTTATGTATGAGCTAGTCAAAACAACACAAGATGAGCTCTCATGGTGTATGCTATTTGCGAATAATATTATCTTAATCGACCAAACTAACCAAGGGTATTAACCAAAATCTTGACAATGGAGAAGCACTCTAGAGAGTAAGGGTTTTAGAATAAATAGAAGTAAGACCGAATACATGTAATGCAAGTTTTTTCAACATCATTAGAACGAGGCTGAGGTGAGACTCGGCGGACCGTGGTGCCAAAATGCAAATAACTTAGATATCTAGGCTCGTCATTTCAAAGAAATGGAATGATAGATGAAGATGTTACTCATAACATTAAAATTGGATAGTTGAAATAGAGAAGTGCCATCGAGATCGCATAAATGCCTCTCGAAGTGAAAGATAAATTAATAGAACAACTATAACATTGACAATGTTGTATGGTAGTAAGTGATAGGCCGCTAAAGTCCAGCATATCCACAAGATGAGTGTTGCAGAGATCAGATGCTATGATGGATGTGCAATCATACAAGACTAACATAAGATTAAAATGATTACATTCGCTAAAAGATTCGAGTAGCACACATTAAGAATAAATGAGAGAAGGTCATTTTAGATGGTTTGTTCATATCCTACGTCGACCTATGAATGCACTGGTAGTGTGAAACTATGGTTAAAGAAGGTCCTAAAAGCCCAGGGGATAGACTTAAAATCTCATGGAAGAAAGTCATCTCAAAAGATTTACAAATTCTTGACATTAATGCCGATTTAGCTAAAAATAAAGGGAAAATATCTATATTGGTAATATCTACTTGTTGGAAGTTGGTGTTAGTATTGTTAGGGGTCGTTTGGTAGGACGTATTAGAGAAAATAATGCAAGCATTAGCTCTATGCATTACTAATACCTTGTTTGATGTATTTTTTCAACCTGTGTATAACTAAACTTGTATTAGTTATACATCATACTTACCATTACCCTATGCATAAGTAATGCATAGAAAACCTTGGCATTACTAATACCAAGGTTATCAATGCATGCATTAGCATGGTTAAAGATAAAATTGTCCTTAAAGTCCCTTAAAGCTAGAGAATATGGAGGGCATTTTTGTAAACGACTATTTTTCTTAAAAACTATGCAATGCATTATAATTTTAATACACCACATCAAACTGTAGATAAGAAATAATATATGCATAACTAATGCTTGCATTACTAAGCCTTGCATTACTAATCCATGCATTACTAATAAACCTTATTCCACACTATTCTAATACACCCTACCAAACGACCCCTTAGAGAAGTTCTAACACTATTATTGTTATTGGTATTATTACTACACACTATTTTTATATATTTAACTTAGTTTTCTTTTTTATTTTAATTGGTATAATGATTATTACATTAGTTGAGATTAAATGCAAAATGAGGATTCATATGATAGACCCCAACTTATTTGAGACCGATGCACATTTGTTGTTGTTGTTATGCTAATTGCTTGTCACGCCTCAATCCTGCAAAGTCACGTGACTGACACCCGAACTCTTAAGTGTGGAATCTAAGTACATATGGAGAAAACCAACCCATTCTGTTGACACATTCCTTTTATAAGAATTATGGGGAACCGAGCATCCCCATATTATCATACAACAAAATACATAAAAATGGAATTATGAAGTCATAAAGTGTCTCCACGCCTCAAATTAAGCAAATTAAAATGTGGCCTAACAAGGAATATACATCATATTACTCCCCAAATATTACTTTTACATTCCAAATATTTTTATAAAGCCTCCAAGGATGTGCAAAAGAGTAGAAATGCTCCGGAAGCAATCCAGTTATGCAAAAGAATCAATTAAATCAATGCTTCTGCTTAATAATGTAGTGGGGGTCACCAAAGAAAAGTAAGTCTAGATTTCACATTCATCACAAATAGCACTTGCATATGTAAGTAATGAAAAATATACAACAAAGAGATGTTAGTATGACGATGTTCTTCGCAGTGTTGTGAAAAGCGCTCGCTTCAACGCTTTAAGTGTGAAGCGAAGCAAGGTGTCCACTGTGTCGCTTTTGTAAGGTGAAGCATAGCAGGTAGGTTGAAGCGTCTGCTTTTTCCAGAAAGCGAGAAGAGGCGGAAGCGCTCGGCTTTGTCTTTTAAGTCACTGATAAATGAAAAAGCTTAGTATTTTCTTACAAAATCAGTAAGCACCAGAGGAAGTAGTGACTATGATTTCAATTTTCAAGCCCAGGTATGTTTGCAGCAACTAGGGTTTCAATTTTCAAGCCCAGGTATGTTTTCTTCTTCTTCTTCGATGCTTAAAATAACAACGAAATGCTGCCAAATATTTTTTCCCCTTCAGTTCTTCTTCTTTTCTCATTACATTTTTGAAGTACTTCCTAATCGAGGGCACATTTTGTTGCTTTAACGCCTTTGTACTTTCACTAATTTCCTCACTGGGATCTTTATCATGATTTCATATTTAGAAATTCACTAGTGAAGTGAAGGTTGTATTTGTGGCCTTCTCTGATCATATCGCATAACTCGTGTTCGTAGGGTATGGTTTTCTAGAAGATATCAAACTCCTTTTTATTTGAATTCATGAGTTGGTGCAAGGGAAACTTTCTTTTTCCTTGATTTCTTAAGTTGGTGCAAGGCTATTGCTTCTGTTGTAGTTGGTAATATATAATTGTTCTTGGTGAATTTGTTATTATTGTGACAGTTGTAGTTGTTGCGCCTTCTAGATAAGACTTATATTTCCATCTTCTTCATCTTAATACATCCATTATACCTACGTTATGAGGTTATTCCACTTTGTCATTCTTGTCTTGTGTGGAAAATACGTGTTGATGAAGACCCAAGGTATCACTTCCAAGTTGGCCTTGCCATTTCTTTTAGATATGTGTAACTTTTGGTGTATGTTATTTGCTGATGACATAGTTCATGAGGGTTTAGAGGTTTGGAGGTAGAACCTAGAGTCTAAAGGTTTTAGTTGAGTATTTACAATGTAGAATTCTTGGGGTGCAATTTCAGCAATGTATACCAGGAAGCAGGCATGAAGGTGAGGCTTCAGACACAAGTCATCCTAGGAGAGGAAGTTTCAGGTACCTAGGGGTCAGTAATAGAAGAAAATGTGAGGCTTCAGACACAAGTCATCCTAGGAGAGGAAGTTTCAGGTACCTTGGGTCAGTAATACAAGAAAATTGGGAGATTGATAAGGATGTCACACATCATATTGGATCAAGGTGGATGAAATGGAGCCTAGCTTCCGGTGCCTTGTGTGATAAGAATGTGATAGTAAAACTTAAAGGTGAGTTCGATAAAGTGATGGTTAAATTGATTATGTTGTATGGAGCAGAGTGTTGGCCAATCAAGGACTCTCATGTCCTAAAGATTAAAGTAGTTGAAATGAGTGTGTTGAGATGGATGTTCAGGCATACCAGATTTGATAAGATTAGGAATGAAGTTATTTGAGAGAAGGTAGGAGTGGACTTTGTGGAGGATAAGATGCGGAGGACGAGGCTGAGATGTAAATAGGAGGAGCACTGATGCCAATTAGGAAGTGTGAGAGTTTGGCCATAGTGGGTAATTGGAGGGGTAGAAGTAGGCCAAAGAAGTATTGGAAAAAGGTGATTAGGTAGGACATGGCGCAACAAGCTTATCAAAGACATGTCCCTTGATAGCAGGGTGTGGAAATCGAGAATCAGGTTAGAAGGCTAGTAGGTACCTTTTGCTTTGGTTTTCTTTCTCAGGTTGGTCGCATTAATGTTAGTATGGTATCCTTTTTAATCATGGATTGATATCTTTACCTACTGTTTGTGGCCAATGCTTTTTTTCATCTACTCTCTAACCGAGGATCTATTGAAAACTAGAGTATGGGTAAGGTCTGCGTACACATTATCCTCCCCAGACCCATTTGTGAGAATTCACTGCGTTTATTATTGTTGTTGTTGTGTTACTCGAAAGGTTCAGATATAGCATAGTGAACCATATTTTTTCCCAAAAGCAAGACGTTGTCACTACATCTTGTGCTGAAGCCGAATATCGAGCTATAGATCTTGCTGCTTGTGAGCTTATTTGGTTGAAACAACTTCTTCAAGTATTAAGGTGTGTAGACGTCAACCGGGTGAAGCTAATATGCGATAGTCAAATTGCTATTCACATTACCTCAAATCATGTTTTTCATGAGAGGACAAAACATATAAAGTTGAATTGTCATTTCATTAGACAAAAGATTGAGTCAGGATGTATAAGCACCAATTTTGTTAGCTCGAATGTTCAGTTGCCAAATGTTCTTACTAAATCACCGAGACATCCTCGAATTGAATACATTTGTAACAAGCTTTGAATATGATATATACGCTCCAGATTGAGCGGGAGTGTTCAGATATTATGTGATTGACATAGGATCATAATGATTTGATTAGGGATCTTATGTATTTGATTAGGATTTTATTCTGTAATTATACGCTTACCAAATATGTACACTTTGTAATAGCTATAAATCCCCAACCAAGCTTGAGGGAATAGCCAAGCTTTCTGGTTTTCTGCCCAATAGTCTGTTTGGCCAAGCTTCTTCAAGGCTAATTTTTTTTTTAAATTTTTTTTCTTCAAAGTTAAAGTGTTTGACTAAGCTTTTAGAAGAAAAAAAGTGTCTTTCATGAGTAGAAGCAAAAACAGTTTTGGAGAAGCAAAAAAAAATAGTTTCTCCCCAAAAGTACTTTTTTGAAAAGCATTTTTGAGAAAAATCAGTGTTTTAAAAGGTGTTTTCGGGGTGAGCCCGGATCGAGGCGCACCAAAATCGCCCCAAGGCGATGGTGTGGGGCGAAAGTCTCAAGAGACATAGGTCCATCAATTCAGAGCGTATGACCGGGCGTTTGAGGCACGTTTTTTTAGTGAGGCGTAAGCCCTATGGACTTTTCAAATTAAAATAAAATTTGTTGAATAGGTCCATATAATACTCAAATTCTCAAAATTCAGCTTGGTCATTATTCAAAAGTTTAAAAAGGAACTGAAATGTATTAAATTCAAGATTTGTTTTTATTGATTGAAGCCTTAATTTATGATCTTTCCCAATTCTTTATCGTATCTGCTAATATCTCCCAAAAATAATGAATATTCAATTTTTTTGTACAAATACAAAGAGAACTCTATTTTCCTTCGTAGCAGCAAGTTTAATGTTCAAATTGCAGGTTAGTCATCCTTTTTTTTCCTCCATGTAGAAAACTTTATTCTTTTTTACTCAAGTTACTCGTGCTTCTAAATAGCATATAATAGATTATTTTGACTAGATTTTTGTGGGGATAGATCACATCTATATCTCTCTCTCTCTCTCTCTCTCTATATATATATATATATATATATATATATATATATTTCACATATTTATAATTTTCTTTAATTTTTATGCAAATTTTACCTGTTTATAAATATTTACTGTAGTTATATTATTTTATAAAATATTAAAATTTAAATACCTATGGGGTTTACGCCCGTGCCTCGGGGCTTACGCCTCGCTGAGGCATATGTAAAACGCCTCACCTTACGCCCACGCCTTTTAAAACATCGAATAAAATACATTTGAAAACACTTTTTAAAAGCATGATCAAACACGAATTGCTGCTTAGAAGTACTTTTCAAATTAATTGGCCAAATGCAAATTGTTTCTCACTAAAAATACTTTTGAGAAAAGCACTTATAAAAATAAGTTGACTGTAGAAGTTTGGCCAAACATGCTATAAGTCTCAGTCTCTACATAGGCGAGTGTGGAGCGGGGCTTGGGCTTGGCGGAAAGCAATGGCGACCATGAAGCCAATTTGAACACTCTTTTCTGCTGGGCTACTTTTCTTGGTTGTGTGGAAGGTATTCAAAGTTTAATATATATCAGTATAAACTAATATTTCACCTATATACACAGTATAATTTTCTTTCTAGTGAAGGGTGTCGACTGTCGAGTGATCAGCCTTAACACACTCCACGTATTTTCACATTCTATATGTTGAGGAAATGCTTATCATTGTATGGCCAGACTGGTAATTTGGCTCACTTTCTACTACTTGATCCAATCCGAATCAACCATTTAGAGCCCTCTTGGTACCATTCCCTTAAGCCAATTTGGTTGTGTCATTCCAGAGATTGGTCTAATGCAAGTTCTTCTAAAAACCATAGGTATAATCCGATGTATGTTTTAGATTCGTTATAAACCAGTGTCTCACCAGGGTTGCAATTTTTCGTAGTTTTCCTTCTTTCCGGAGGATGAGACAGGAAATCTTTTTACAAAAGGCATTAATGGGATCGTTATGACAGATATCAAAACACAGCACTGGCTCTAAGAGTGGCTTAGTTAATATAATTGAACTTGGGCCAGAGGAAAAAAAAATGAAGCAATAGATCAAGAGCTGATAGTTCCTTCCTTAACTAAAATGTGAGTTCTAATTAGACTCTAGCTGGACTCTTCAATAAGATCAAATGCCTGCACAACCAACAAGTTGTAGCACCGATTTGACAAAGTTTGCATATTCAGAGACCAAAACCTGATTTTATGAATCATGGCATCCCAAATAATTTCCCATTACCTTACCTTGTCTGCT
>ML387613.1:147261-161817 GCA_005239525.1 Nicotiana knightiana | reverse complement strand
ATAATGGTAGGCGGTGGCGGTAGTTAATAATGAATATGTGATAGCATCTTAATGAAATTAAGTCTCAGTTATAGATCTTAATCATACAGACCTATTCAGACCCATGAAGTGGTTGTGAATTGAAAAAAACAAACACACTTAATGATTAAGATTTGAATAATTAAGATTCCGACTTTAAAAATAAACGCACTTAATGTCTGAGATCTGGATGATTAAGATTCAGGCCTCCATTAAGTGCAAACAAATAAGGCCTAAGCCTTGTCTTGTTATTGCTAGCATCATATTTTTGCATTTCATGGGTTGAAATATCGCCAACTTGTCTGAAGGCGTCATAGTCTAAAGGCATCATCCTCATAGCCGGAAGACACCATGCCATGGCCTGAGGATCTCTCAAACTTGCATATCATTATTCAAAGGCATCATGGTTCAGAGGCACCATTTTCATGGCTCGAGAACATCATTTCATGGCTTGTGAATCCCTTACCGCACAATTCATGGGCCCGGGACATCATGGTCTACGGACGTCATCCTTAACCGTCCAAAGACAACTCTCATGGTCTGAATGGAACTTCCATCATGTTTAAATTTATGTAAAGATGTATGCTTGTAGCACATCATTATATGCAGGTAACTCGATAAGCAACCATTACCCCAACAAGAGCAATCCCGCTCCAGTTCCTTCAAATTATTTCAAATCTGACCGCTCACCGCAGTCATTTCACCTATTCCAAAACCTTGTGTTCGTCCTTGTGATAACTTCATCGGTATATTCCACCGATGAATCCCGAACTACACACATCCTGATTCCTGTAAAACCAGGAATATGAAGGCAGCTCAGAAACCAGAGTGCGGCCTACGTCTCTCAAATCATCCTACTCGGTCAAATTGGCCATCATGTCTTTACCCGACAACTCTTTCATCCTTCCCGGGTACAGAGGGGCAGCTGTTGATACTCAATTTTTCCCTATACTATTTTTTAAATGCACATCTATCTTCAAATAGAACATGAGCATCAACCAATATTTTTTCATAATTTCTGCATTTTTCTAAGGATTTTTATTAATTTATCCAAGTATTTTTATTATATAAATAATTACTAACTGCATCACAAATGGTTTTATAATAATTTTATCATTTATATTCATACTAAGCTCTAATTATTTCATGAATAGCCACATATACATTTTTGGGTTATAATTGCAATAACTTTGCAATAATAGCCCACAAGTGCGTAATTACCTTATTTTCACAAGAAATGACATTTTGTATTTTTATGATATTAAGTAATAATTTTAAATCATTTTTATGCACCAATAGCATTTTTTATCATTTATTAGCTATTTTATAAATTATTTATCAAATTAATTGGGTATTTAACAAATGGCCTCTTTTAATTTGTTCTAATTTCGGATTTTAGCCCAAATTTTATCCTTAGCCCAATTAGAATACCCGCAGCCCAATTTATATTTGACCCGCCCAACCATCAGATCAGATCATGGTCGTTGATCTCAGAGATCAATGGTCCAGGATAATGTTACCATTTTTAATTAACCACAACCCCCAAACCCTATTCATTCACTCATTTCCGGCGTTCCTTTCCCTCCTCTCTTCTCTCTCAGACTCTTCCCTGACCCTAGCCGCCTTCACCGGAAAACCCTCCGTTCCATGGGGTTTCCCTTTGATTATAGGCCCCAGCCGGCCTCTTACCTTCACTTGTTGTTCGATTTCTTCGTGGTTTGAAAGATTCGCAAAGAGATTCAACTCAGAGTCGACCTAAACTCCTTATTCTTTCGATGAACCTGCCTTGTGTTCATCGCTATGTTTGTGAGTATTGTTATCTTTATGTTTATGGCTCGAAACTCCGGTTCTTAACTGGATTTTTCTCACCTCGTTCCATTCTTCAAAACCCTAATCTCTTTCTACTTGAGTCTATTCAGATGCTTGTAGATCTGAGATGATTTTAAGTTTATCTGGTATTTTTCTTTAAAAACCTTCTGCTTTTTTCTTATTATTAATCAATTTTAACATTTTCTAAAACTAGGGTTTCATCTTTAAGTTCTCTGCAAAAAGGTTCTAACATTTCTAAGTGTTTAAATATGGTTTTCTTTACTGGTTCGACTGATTTTTCATGCTTATGTTCTAATCCCTATGTTTGTTTAATTATTTCACTGTTTGTTCAATATTTGCCCGTTATTCCTTGTCCTGTCAATTAACAGAGGATAATCGATTTTATCCGCCTAATTAAGCTTTGATCATATTTTTCTGTTGAAATTGGTACTTCTCTGTGATTTTTACCTATTTTCCTTATTTGTGACTCCTAATTGGTACTACTTGCCTTGATTAGTTTATTAGCCTGATTTCTAGGTCTTGATTTTTCTAACCGACTTATAAATGGCCTATGACTTATTTCTTGCCTTATTTGAATCCCAATCTGGGATGGTAATTGACTCTCCTTATTTTAAGGGGTCTTTCCCAGATTCTGTTGAGTTATTTGATTGAGTTCAGCCCCCAATTAACTGGTTGATTTTATTTGTATACCTTACTTATGAACTCTAATATTCTTTGCCTTATTTGTTTTACCCTGCTAAGTGCTATATAATCCCCCATTCTGATTTTTGTAAACACGAACACAGTTCAGAAACACACACATACAAACTTTTCTCTCATTTAAACCTTTCTACTACTTGTGTTTACTACATTGTCTAGTCGGTTGAAAGCCAAAGCTAGACCACTGAGTTCTGCACACTTTCACCTTCTGTTTGCTATCTTCAACTGCTATGTTTCAATTCTTAATGTCATTCATTGTGTTATGAAGCTTAAACCTATGTGCTTTCTTGTCTGTTGCTTTAATTCTGTTGAATCCATGTCTTTTATGTATTTCAATTAGCATGACTGCTTTTTCCTTTCCTGTTATTGACTTCAATTAGCATGGATACTTATGTGTAATTGAACCTATATTTTCCTTGATACCAGTCAACATGACTACTTCTGTATTTAGGTCTATGTCTTACTGCTTTTAATCAGTGACTACTTCTGTACTTAGGACTATGTATTTCCTGTCTATTGCTTTAAATCAGCATGATTACTTCTGTCGCTATGTCCTATCCAGTATTGTGTAATCTGGTTATTAAGTTTATGTGCTTCCTGTTTTTTGGCTCTTGATCAGCATGTCTACCCCTGATTGAGTGTTATGGAATCTGGCTGTCAACTTGCTTTATGTTAATCAGCATGATTCTATTCCTAATTAGTTTCATGTGTTCCTGATTGAGGATTTTTATGTTCCTAACCCCTGCTACCCCTTATTTGTGTAGTTTTCTGTTCCATGCACATTGTATGCGCACCTAGTGTTAATTCATGAACTAAGCTAAATCTGGCAATATTGAAGCTTTGCTTTGAAATGGTTGTGATCTATTTGTGTCCCTTGTTTGATTCCTGAAAATATTTTTGTGAACTTAGAGTGTTGCAATGACTCTGTTTACTCCTGTTCACTTCTAAACTGTTTTCTTAAAACTATTTTTATTTTCAAGCACTATTTTCCACTCCTACTCTTAGAATATATAGGGTCCTGCCCCTCCAGTATGAGCACTGCCTAGGAGTCCATGAGACTCCTCCGAACTCTGACACACTGGGGCTGGCTCTTCCACACTTATGCACAAAACTGTTTCTTTAAAGGGTTTCTGGTGTGAGCATTGTCGGGGGTCCTTGAGGCCTTTGGGAACTTTGACACACCGGAATACCATTTGGTGTACTATGAAATATTGGCACTTCAGGCTTGGTTGAAGGCTTGGTTCTCCAGGTTTACTTTTGGGCCTCGGCTCCCTATAGAGTAGTGATTTTATTTATGTAGTTCATTCACATTTGGCCTGTAATAATAATTCTTGTAAAACAGATATTGGGGATATTAGTAAAATGGGAGGGACTTTTATATATATCTTTTGAGGAATCGGGTAGAAATCATGCTCTTAGGATTGTTATGATTATATACATGCATTAGAAACCATGTTTATAGGATTATTATGTGCATTAGAGAGCATGTCTATAGGCTCATCATACTATCTGTTCTAACGTTCCATTTTTAAAATTCTGCATATTCACATCCGCGCTAGAAATCATGTCTCTAGGTCATTATTAATCTTGCCTTATAATCATGTCCATGAACTCTCCTATGTGCATTAGAAATCATGTTCTAAGACTTTTATTGCACTCTCCTATATATCATGCCTATAGTAAAATTGTGTAAAATCAGCTTAACCATCATGCCTATAAGGAACAAGTATAAGAGCAGTCCCAACACTTAGATATCATGTTTATAGGTTATTGTTGATCCTCACCTAGGCAAGCCTATAGGACAACTAAAATCCTGAAATTGTAAAACCGTATTTCTGTTTGACTGTTTATAAACTGCGCAGATTCAGGAAGTGATAAAATTAGTAGGCAAACTGATTAGGTATTCACTGCCCACCTTAACATGAATGTTGTATATTCTGCTCTATGCTCACCTAGATATCCTGCTATAGGACTTTAAAGTGTTTTAAAACTGATGCTTGAGATGTGCAATTGCTTGTTTATTTGTGGAGGTAAATGTGAGTCTTTAACTGGTTCCTTTTTATGGCAGTCCTATTTGTTTTTCCTGACGCTTAGTTTTATCCTTTTAAGCACCATAGGTGAGTCTAGAACCACCTTAACTAGAGGTCCTAAGCACCTCTATGACCATAGGTGAGGGGCGGGTAATGCACGCATAGAGTACGCATTTAATTAGAACCGCTTATATAACCATTAAAGGAGAGGGTAATTGGGTAGTAAAGGATATGATGGCCTATGCGTTAATGCCACGCGTAACACCTCTATTTGAGGAAAGTTTACCGGGTACTACACAGAAGTGATCTTATAGGCTAATAAACCTAGGACCACTTTATTCCTGTTGTGTTTAATTTCTTTATTTCTATTTGACTAATTCACAAAATGAGTTTGGCTTGGACCCACCATTGTGGACCTCGAGGGGTGCCTGACACCTTCCCCTCAAGGTAATTTCAAGCCCTTACCCAATCTCTGGTAGTACAAACCATTTTTCATGAGTTATTTGCATTAGTTGCCCTAACGCACATTAAAATCGTTAGGTGGCGACTCTTCAAAATCCATACCCCTTCCCAAAAGGAAATGAGTTGTCCCAAAAATGTCGAAACCCGGACTCCGCGAGGAGAAAAAGGGGGCGCGAAAATCGGGGACTTAGTCCTAAGGAAAGTCACCATCAACACTCGACATCCTAATGAAGGGAAGCTCGGCCGAATTTGAAAGGACCCTACCAAGTCCTCGACATAGTCAGAAAAGGGTCTTATAAACTCATAACGATGGACGGCGAACTACTGCCAAACAATTGGAACGTATCACTTTTCAAACGATATTATTTCTATGGTATGACTTTCTCTTTTCTTTCATTTATATATTCGACGCTAACTTATTGCAGGAGTTCGACCAAAGACATCGAGACCTCAGGTTTTAAAGTACGCGTTGCACTCTTTTTTCCTTAGATTGGTTTTTATCCCAAATGGGTTTTTCCGACAAAGTTTTTAACGAGGCAACAATTATGTGCTACCTGAGGACAATTCAACAGTATATAAGGCTTCTTTACAATCAACCTAGAATACGTGGGGTCATCACCCTCGGATGTTATATTTTCGAGAAAAGTACTCCATGTCAAAGGGCCTTGATAGGGAAACTTTGTAATGGGCCAAACGGTCGAATGAACCGTGTCCATATAGATTAGTCGAGCCCTAATGTAAAAACCTATACGCATGTATAAACTATTCAAAGAAGCATTCTTTCTTCATCAAACATCTTGTGTCTCGAAGAAAATTCTCTACTATACAAACCTCATACTTATGATTTTGTGAGAAATGGATCAAGAGCCAAGTGAAAATATACCTCGAACACTCGGGGACTGGCATCGATGATAGACATATTTGAGTTATCTAAACTCAAATTCATAAGACCTCAAAGAGGCACCCCCTGATCTATAAGCCAAGCCACCATTCTCAGGGACTAACATTTTGAACAAGTTTGATATGTTATTGGGAAATAAGCCCAAGGTTCGTACCAAAGGCTACGGCCAAAGTAACGCGGCTCAGAGACGTCCGAATCCCGCAATAAAAATAGGCCTTCAAATTCTTTGAAAAACCGGTTAAAAAAGGCTACCCTCGACAAACAATCAAAAAGGCTTCGATAAAGTCATCCCTCGACAAAACCTTAAGAGGTATCAAATTATCTTAACACAAACATGCTAAGGCACAAAAAGCAAAGGGGTTTCAATCGACATCAAACCCTCAAAAAAACCAATGGGTAAAAAATACATGATAAGGCATAAAGAAATTTTTACTAAGTCTTTTAAGCCGAAAGAAGGAAATAATAGCCATCTTTTAGAGTCCATATCGGCCCAATCCAAAGAGCCTAACGGCCAATACAATTAGAGTTCCAAATCTTGTCCTCGCTCAATTCGGACCTAAGGGTTCCACTATTCCGAGCTCGAATGAAACTGACTTAAGTGTAGCTCAAAGATTCGTCATTATTTTATATAAAACCTTAAGGGGTTTGATAATGTGAGTTCGAAACTTACTCATACTCAGTTATAAAAATAATGTGATTATGGCTTCGATCAAGCCATCTGAAATCAAAGTCCTGTACATATTGTTAAGTTCGGGACTCACCCTCACCTACCTAAATACCCTAAGGGTTTGTTCTACTATAAGTTCGAGCTAATGCTCACTCGATTATTGAAGTTGCAGCAACAAAAGTTTTCACAAGTCAAAGGCACAAAACATATTTGAACATAAAAACTGAGAAGGCATCCAAAAGAAGTTTTCTTTTATATGTTGATAAAGAAATATATGTACAGGAGACCAATAAAGGTCTTACAAAAAGAAAGAAAAAGAAACTAAGTACTAACTACGGCCGGGGTCGACCTCTTCTCCGTTAGCAGCTTCCCCTCCAGGCCCCTCGTCGAATCCGCCTCGACTTCCTTCTTCATCATCGTCTTCATCATCGGAGGAGGTAAGAAGCCTGGCGACGGATTCTTGGCTTGGGATATCTCCCCAGAGAGGTCAAAACCTCGAGCATGGATTTCCTCGAGGGTCTCCTTCCGGGAATGTCACTTTTCCAAGTCATTGATCCATCGCTCTCGATCAGAAGCCTTCTTTAGATGCATTTGAGCAGCCTCAGCATCGGCCCGGTACATGGCAATGGACTTGTCTGCCATGACCTTCATCTTCTCGATCTCCGCGTTGGCCTCACTAGCCCGACTTCAAGCTCCTCGATCCTTTTGGCTTGGGCCGAGCTTTTTTCTTTGATGCCCCGGAGTTGAACCTCGGCCAATGAAAGTTTGGCCAAGGTAGTCTCTTTTTCCGCATCCAGGCGGTCCATATTCTCCTTTCACCAATCACAATCGGCCTTGACCTGACCGACTTCTCCCCTAAGAAGATCGATCCTTTCAACCTTTTGCTGCAGCTGAATTAGTGAAGTATTAGCCTCCACAGTTGGGGCGAGTCCATACTTTTTCAAAAGGATAGTTACCTGTTTATCTAGCTCAGCCTCCTCTTTACGAGCCTTGGCCAAATCTGCTTGAAGGTCCTTTAGCGCCTCATCCTTTTGTCTGCAAAGAAGCTTTAGGGCGTTCCTCTCCTCCGAGACTTTCTGAAGCTCGCATTCACACTTTACAAGTTCGGCTTGAGACTTGGCAAAAGCCTACACAAAAAAGGAAGATGCAAGCCAGACATAAAGAAAAAAGAGTAAGAAAGGGATTTGCAGCAGCTAATGCTTACCCGAGATAGAAGACACTGGGCCTCTTCAAAGAGAATCGAAGCGTTGTTGAGATCGGAGGCATCGTCGACCCCAGTGAAGCAATCCCGAAAGGGATCCCCTACACTAGAGACTCCGCCTATATCGGGGGTCTTCAACTGTCGAGCCTCCCTTATTGACTTCTCAGAAAAAGTTGGCAAATAAGGCAAGTGACCTGTTGTCATGGCCCCGAGCAGGTCACTCAGGGCGCTCTGATCGATCTTCAGAGTTTCAGAACCGGCCCCGTCCGATATATTTGCAGATGGTCGAGAAATGATCTCGACCTCTGGAGATTCAAGATCGCCACCCGAATCCTTGTTTGGAAGCCTCCTATACACGAGGCTTGATTTCAGCAGCCACCGTCGGCTCAGAAGGTTGGCGAACTCGACGGCTTTCCTGGGTCTGTCTGTTAGTGTCAAGGCACCTTCCTCTTCTTCTTCTTCTTCGTCTCTCAGGTTTCGGACCGAGTCCACCATGAGAGAGATCAATTTCCTCCTTACCCTTAGAGGTTTAGTCTTGGGATCCTCAAACTGCGAGGCACCCCTCCTTTTCTCGTCCTTCCCCGACTTCGGAACTGGGGACTTGGCCTCTTCCTCGCCGCTCGAGGGCCTCAATATAGCATCCTTGGTCAGGATTGCATGAAAGAGTCTTAGTTATGAATGAAGTACAAAGAATGTTTCCGAATATGAGAAATAAGATCCTCACCATGATTTTTTGCCTCCCATCTGCCCTTCACCAAATCACCCCATGCGCGTTCAGCGTGGGAGGAAGTCGAGGCTAACTTCTGAACCCATTCTTCGAGGTCGGGTACCGCTTGAGGCATCCAAGGAACAGCTATATGTCAAAAGAGAACATTAGGCAAAGTCAAAGAGGGTACAAGGAATAAATTTTAAAATATCCCTTACGATCGGGGTTCCACTCCTCGAAGAACAGCATCTTCTACTCCGGGATGATGTCACAAGTCCTCGCCCATACAAACCGGCTCATCCAACCCCGATCCTTATCCTCATCAATGCTCGAGAACAAGGCCTTCGTTGCCTGGCATTCGAGCTTGATCAGTCCTCGATAGAGTCGAGGCCGATACAACCGCATGAGAAGGTTTAGGGTAAACTCAGCCCCTCGGCCTTGCTGGAGAAGAAACGCAACATAATTGCAATGCTCCATAGCGAGGGATGGACTTGGCCGAGGGTGACCTGATATCTTTTGCAGAAATCAATGATCACCGGGTCAAGGGGACCCAATGTGAAGGGGTAAGTGTAAACACTTAGAAACCCCTCCACATGAGTATTGATGCTCTCTTCATGAGCAGGGATTTGCACCACGACCTCGGGACCCCAGTTGCAGTCCCTCTTCATGGCCTCGAGGTGGCTCGTCGTTATGGAACACATGTACCTCGACACATGTTTGCATCGTCCTGGGACCGATGAAGAGTTTTCGATCTTGAAATCGGATTTTAGAGTACACGGTCCAGGAACGTGCTCATGAGGAAGCGTTCCACCAGCGTCTTGTCACTGGACGGTCGAGAAGAAGAGGAGGGAGATTTCTTCTTTTGCAGTACGGTTTTTGAGGTTTTCTCCATTGATTTAGCTAAAGAAGGGCGAAGGAATATGAAAACTGGTGGTTTCGATGCTAACAAGGGTGGGTCAACAGGCGGTGAAAGAGAGGAGATGGAGAAAGTTAGAAGACTTAGAAGTTTGATTAGAGCAAAAGTAAAGTTTGACTCAACAAAGGAGCGTATATTTATAGATTCACGACGACGGTTCAATGGTGCTAATGGCCGACCACCCGCTGACAAGAATTAATGATTTGGGGAAATGTACCGACGGGACGTTTCGGTCACATCTGTCGCTTACTCACGAGGATAATGTCATGATCGAGGTTTCAAAAAATCAAGGTTCAAATCGTTTCTTATCATTTTACTCTAAGAAACGCGTGGACTATCTGTATACGGTCGAAATCGGACATATTCGATTTCATAGGCATGGGAGTTGCCTCGAAGGTAAGCTCGTAATGGACCAGGCCGGAGCTTGAAGATAAAATATTTAGCATGGAAATCGAAGTGTTCGCTGAAGATCGGGACCGAGCATAACTGACTTCGAGTGAGGTATAATAACGGAATGGCAAAATTTTAGCAATCAGCCGAAGATCACGGCGGAAATACCGGAACAGATCGAATCAAGCGGTTATTGATGCCAAACGTGTGATTTATTTCCGTTATTAGAATTGTACCTTATTTAGGGTTCCTCTATATAAAGAGGGATTCCATTCACTTGTAAAATCATCATTTATTCACTGATAAAGAATACATAAGTTGCTCTCTATTTCACTCACTTTTCATTACTGTTCATCAATGTTTATTCCATTCTTTACTGTTTTTGCTATCCAACCTCGAGACCATCTCGAATCGAGGTCGAAAGCACTGCTAGAATACTGGTTTGATTTGTTTTACTGTTCAATTTATCTATTTAATTCATTGTTTATCAATTGGTATTGGACTACATCACGTATCTTTAAAACCAAAATGTATATTTAATTGTTACTATAGGATAAACTAAAATCATATTTTGTTCCATGCTCGATAGCAAACGTCCCCTTAGTTGAATCTGAGATCATCTTGGTTTCCACTAGCAATTCCTAATATGAATCTTAAAACAAACACAAAAAAATCCTAATATGAATCTCAACCCTCTATTTTCAACCAAATCCTACTCTTCCATTCTTTTCGATTTAATGGCTAGAAATTAAAAAAATACATACAAAGCATGCGGGTAGTTTGGTGAGATGCATTAGGAAAAATAATATACGTATTAATTATGTATTCTTAATCCCTTGTTTGATAGATTTTTCAATATATGTATAACTAATACACTTCTTATTAGGGGTGTCAATGGTTCTGTTCCGTTGGTTATTTTATAAGTTTGTACCATATCAATTTTTCAGGTTATTCTATTATGTATAATTAAAATTAAATTTTTAAGAAACCGTACCAATTATGTCGGTTTATCTTCGGTATCGGTACGGTTCGGTTAATTTTCAGTATTTTTTTAAATGTTATTTAAAAGTCACAAGTAGAAGTAGAATACAATAACATACATAGTTTTATAGGACATAGCAAAATTCTCTAGACATTTTTACTATTTATAGGGTGATGAATTAAGAACATAAAAAATATGTCAGAGTATAGGTCCATCAACTATTCTACAGCAGCTTAAAAGAAACTAAACAAAAACAAAGAAAATATAAATCACACGAGCGGAAAGATATTAAGCAATTTGGGACTCAAGAATAAAGTCTATAAAAGGTTAAATATTTGAAAATATAAATTTAAATCATACGAAAGGAAACATATTCAATATATTATAGTTTGCTATTCATAATCGCTAGAATACCTTGTGTCTTGCTAGTGAATATGCTGAAAATAATTTAATTTCAATACGAGTAGTACAATAGAATTAGGAATTAGGAGTTTGAGTTTAATTACGTGTTGCCTTGTAACGTTCCATAATTCCATGGCCCAAGAAAAAATTTAATAATTTATCATTTTAAGACTTAATATATAAATATAATTTTACTATGTAAATTTATTTGGTACAGTTCGATTATTTTTTCGATTTTACATTCATAAAATAAAATACATGCGTTAATTATCGGTACAGTTATAGATTTACATAAAAACCCATGGTTTAATTAAAAGAAACCTAAAAATCGGTTTGGTGCGATTCGATTTGGTCAGTTTAGTCGATTTTTAAATATCCATTAACACCCCTAATTCTTATACATAATAAACCATGGCATTAGCGAAATTGTAGATTTATACATGGATAAGTATATATAAAGACAGAACTACATTATCAAAATTGTTTTCAAATCCTTTTCAAACCGTCAAAGGATATTTGTGTAAACAAATAATTCTTTTAAGAAAAGTTATACAATGCATATTATTTTTAATGCAGTAAATCAAGCAGTCAATAAAAAATAATCTCAGTATAACTAATCACAGTATAACTGATACCAGCATTAATAATCTAAATAATATTAGTACACCTCGAACACTTCTACGTAAAATCAGATTTTCATGTTTCCTTTTTCACCCCCTCCTTTTCCCCAAAGTGACCAATATCTCTAACCACAAAAAATCAAAGGCTGATCGCTTTGTGTCCTTGAGTTTCTCATTTCATACAAATACACCTCCTTTGCTTGCTGAAGCTGAAAAGCTTTAATCTTTTTTGAACAATAAAGCTCTTTTCCATCCCGTCATAAGTTATACTCTCTCCGTTTTAATTTAGACGGGTAGTTTGACTCATACGAAATTATAAAAAAAAAATAGAACAAGACTTCTTAAATTTGTGGTCTTAAAAGTTTAAAGGATAAAAACTTTATGGGACCGTGATATTTGTGTTGTTATAAAAACTTCTTATTAAGAGTAAAATGAAGAATTTAAAGTTTAATTATTTTTAAATTTAAAAATATATTATTTATTTTTAAACAGACTAAAAAGAAACTCATCTAATTTAAAACGGACGAGAAACTTTAATTTTTTATTCAAATTTCAAACCATATATAGGGTTCATAGAGTCAAATAGTACTCATGTTTGGCACGCAGAATTACATCATTGAGAAGAGGATCAAAGCTGAAAAAGGAAATGCAGTGATTCAATTGTAGTGATAATTATCGAATATTTACAGCTGTAAAGCTAAAAGAACATATGTGTTTGTAGATTTTTTTTTTTTCACTTAACAAAGGTTAATTTATTCGCAACTGTTTTATTTTCTATCTCTTCTTATACCGAGAGCCTATTAAAAACAATTTCTTTACATTCACGATAAGAGTAAAGTCTTATACACGTCACCATTATCGGTTCTAAGTTTATTTTTCCTCTTCTTTTAGATTTTTTATCGGTTAGTACCCATGATTTTGAAATAGGATCCGCCACTGCACACCCCCTCCTCATACTCAGGGGCGGATTTAGGGAGACAGAACCGAACTCCCTTCGCCGAAAAATTACACTGTATATATAAGGTAAAATCTATTTTTTACCTCTATATATTAAGTTTTGAACCTTCTTAACACAACTCAGAAGTGAGTTTAGTGGTCAAGGCAGTTCAAAACCTTGATAAGGTCATGGGTTCAATTCCCACTAGCTACAAAAAAAGTTCTTGAACCCTCTTCATGAAGATCCTGCCTCCGCCACTGCTCATACCTTACCTGTGGAATTATTGTTGTTACTGTAGTACTTAATAATGATTAACTTATTTTTGTTAACTCCTACCTGGTGAAGTTCGGTTTGAAGATAAAAATGTGTTTGGATATCAGTTTTCAAAATATATTTCCCAAATTTATTTTGGAAAAACATGAAACGTTACTTATACCCACAATTTCTAAAAACTATCACAAATTTCTAACAGTGCAATTATCAATAACATTCATTATGTTATCGCAAATCATAGTCCTGCTGAACATAAATAAATTTGATACGAAATTATCATTTTTATAATGAACTACATGATACACTATCAGATGACAGAGAAGACGAAGCAACATTGTTATAAAATAATAAATGGTGGGATCTTTTATAAAATACAAAAGTTCGGAGCAATTTTTTAAAAATGTAATAGTGATATTTTGGCCCAAAACCAGCTATTGAGCTGATTTTGCTAGCATTTGGCCATAGATTCCCAAATTTGTTTCGAAAAATCTGCTTTGGTTGAAGTTAGGTTTGAAGATGAAAATGTGTTTGGACATACGTTTCAAAACATATTTCCCAAATTTATTTTGAAAAAACATGTGTATTATTAGGGATTTGGCCCAAAACCAGCTATTGAACTGGTTTTGAGATTTGGGATTTTTCCAAAATATAGGCAAAATCTATGGCCAAATATATATTTCCCAAATAAAATTCAAGTTTATTTTGGCAAAATTTATGGTCAAACGGTTCCTTTGAGATTTGAGATTACGCTAAAATATAGGCAAAATTTATGGTCAATCGTGTCTTTACCAAACAAAATCCAAATTTATTTTTTGCTAAATCTTGTTGGACTTTAAAGTCATTGGGATTTAAAGACAAGGAGTGTGAATTGAAAAAAGATGGGAAATAAAATGGAGGAAAATGAAAATTTGAATCAAGTGAGTTTTGTCATGAACTTTGTACCACATTGGTGAAAGACAACTACAATTGTGTGTATAAATATAGAATCACTTCTTAGAGCTCTTAAAGGGAGTTGAAGAGAATGAACCATCGCGCCGTCGTCGTCGCTCGGCTCGGCTTCGGCTCTGGATTTGATCGATCGATAAGATTATTTTTGTACAAAAGTTATTTAATTAATTATTTAAGAATTAATTAAATGTCAGTCAGTTCATTAACGAAATTAACTGAAACGTATAATCCAAACGCTGCCTTTCCCTTCTGAACAGACACCTCTTCCTGAACAGACATCACACTGCCTATAAATTCCGAGGCATGACTTCCTTTTCACTAACTGAAAATTCAGAATTTCCTTCTGAAAAATACTGCATTCTACTTCGCAGTCTCTCTCTCAAATTCGTAAGTGTGATTTTGCTCCGTTCTTTGAGTTTGTTGGTATCCTGCAATTTGTATTGCCATTGTTGCAGGAAGATTTATTCTGTTTCATCCTGGGAGGATTTAATCCATTACCTTGGCAACTTGTGAGGGGGTTAAAATTCCTTAAGGACGCACAAGGAAATTATGGACTCGGAATATTTCATATCAT
>ML387613.1:90241-147086 GCA_005239525.1 Nicotiana knightiana | reverse complement strand
TTCGTAAGTGTGATCTTGCTCCGTTCTTTGAGTTTGTTGGTATCCTGCAGTTGGTATTGCCACTGTTGCAGGAAGGTTATTCCGTTTCATCCTGGGAGGATTTAATCCATTACCTTGGCAACTTGTGAGGGGGTTAAAATTCCTTAAGGACGCACAAGGAAATTATGGACTCGGAATATTTCATATCATCTACAGATTTTCTGTTTCTTCTAACAGTTTGTTTTAACACAGTATCGACAACAAGCTTAAGGAATTTTATTTAACGTTTCTGTGTTGAAATTTATATTGAACTGTAATCTATATTTTGTATACTGGTTTGGAGATTAAAGCTTTGTTCTTTCTACTCCAATAACTATTCTGTCTGGTTTAAAGTATATCAAAACTTTACGGAATAATAAACTTACGGGTTTAAAGTATATAAAAACTTCATCATTGTTACTCGTTGTATGTTTGATTTGGTATTCAGTTTGAAGATATCAAAGCTTCACTGAGTTAACGAAGTTCTGTTTGTTTCCAACTCTACAGAAACATGACGAATGAAAACCAATTTAATGGAAATGTTGTTGGAACGGGTGCTTCATCGAGTGTTGCTGCTTCGTCAAGACCAGCACATACGATGGCACCGGCAGAAAAACCCAGAAAATTTTCCGANCTGATTTCTTATGCAGAAATTACATTTTAAGTTGCTTGGAGGATGGCTTGTATAATGTCTATAGTGTCATGGAAACTTCAAAAGAGTTATGGAACGCTCTTGAGAAAAAGTACAAGACCGAGGATGTTGGACTTAAGAAGTTCGCTTCTGCAAAAAATTTGGATTTTAAAATGATTGACACTAGGTCGGTCATCACTCAAGTTCAAGAATTACAAGTTATCGTGCATGACCTCCTTGCTGAAGGTATGACCCGAGTCAATAATTTTATTAATAATATTAATAGTGTTATTAATTATAAATTTGTTGCTGAAGGTATGGTCATAAATGAGGCGTTTCAAGTTGCTGCCTTCATTGAAAAGTTACCTCCTTTATGGAAGGACTTTAAGAACTACTTGAAGCACAAGCGCAAAGAGATGACACTTGAGGATCTAATTGTTCGTCTAAGGATAGAAGAAGACAACAAAAATGATGAAAAGAAGCCACGTGGAAACTCGGCAATAATGGGAGCTAACATTGTTGAGGAAGCACCGGAAAATAAAAAGAAGAGAAAGCAGGCATCTGGACCAAAGAATTACCCGAACAAGAAAAAGTTCAAAGGTAGTTGTCACAACTGTGGAAAGCCCGGACATAAGGCCATAGATTGTCGCGCTCCAAAGAAAGAGTTACAAAAGAAGAAGAATCAAGCAAATGTGGTTGAAGTGGAGGACTTGTGTGCCATGTTGTCTGAATGCAACTTGGTAGGAAATCCAAGAGAGTGGTGGATTGATTCTGGTGCCACCCGCCATATTTGTGCAAACAAGGATTTATTCTCTTCTTATGCTCCTGCAGGACCCGAACAAACTCTTTTCATGGGAAATTCATCTACGGCCAAAATCGAGGGAATTGGCAAGATTGCATTGAAGATGACATCCGGAAAAATTGTGACTTTAAATCAAGTTCTCCATGTTCCAGAAATTCGCAAGAATTTAGTATCTACAGCACTTCTTATCAAAATGGAGTTTAAGTGTGTATTTGTTTCCAATAGTGTTGTTTTAAGTAAGAATGATATGTATGTAGGCAAAGGTTACCTGAATGAGGGCCTTTTTAAGCTAAATGTAATAGCTATTCCTATCAATAAAGTTGAAACTTCTTCTTACTTAGTTGAGTCAAACACTTTATGGCATGCACGCTTAGGCCACGTCAACTTCAAAACATTACGGAAAATGATTAATTTGGAAGTATTGCCAAAATTTGATTGCATTAACTCAAAATGTCAAATCTGTGTGGAATCAAAGTATGCTAAGCATCCATATAAGTCTGTCGAAAGGAATTCAAGTCCTTTAGATTTAATTCACACAGATATTTGCGACATGAAATCAACGCCATCTCGCAATGGGAAAAAGTACTTCATCACTTTTATTGACGATAGTACGAGATATTGCTATGTTTACTTACTTAGTAGTAAAGATGAAGCAATTGATGCATTCAAGCAATACAAGAATGAAGTTGAAACACAACTTAACAAAAAGATCAAAATGATAAGAAGTGATAGGGGTGGAGAATATGAATCTCCTTTTGAACAAATATGTTTGGAAAATGGCATTATTCACCAAACAACTGCCCCGTACTCTCCTCAATCTAACGGAATTGCGGAAAGAAAGAATCGAACATTAAAGGAGATGATGAATGCCTTGTTAATAAGTTCTGGTTTACCACAGAACTTGTGGGGGGAAGCTATACTTACAGCAAACCGAATAATCAACCGTGTACCCCACAGTAAAACACAGTCCATCCCGTATGAAAAATGGAAAGGAAGGAAACCCGGCTTGAAATATTTCAAAGTGTAGGGGTGTTTAGCTAAAGTGCATATTCCTAAGCCTAAAAGGTGAATATAGGATCAAAAACGGTTGATTGTGTATTTATTGGATATGTAACCAATAGCAAGGCATATCGGTTTCTGGTTCATAAATCAGAAAATCCTGAGATCCATGTTAATACGATAATAGAATCAGACAATGCTGAATTCTTTGAAACTATATATCCGTATAAAAAGGAAAGTGAATCGTCCTACCAAAAGTCAAAACGACCTCGGGAGGTAACAACAGATGGTATGCCTAATGAGGAAAATCCGAGAAGAAGTAAACGTCAAAGGACATCTACTTCATTCGGTCCAGATTTTCTGACTTTTCTGCTAGAAAATGAGCCTCGAACCTTCAAGGAAGCAATGTCTTCCTCAGAAGCACAATATTGGAAAGAGGTTGTCAATAGTGAAATATAATCCATATTGAGCAACCACACTTGAAAGCTGGTTGATCTTNACTATTGACAAATACAAGGCAAGACTTGTTGTCAAAGGATTTAGACAGCGAGAAGGTCTTGACTATTTTGACACATACTCGCCAGTAACAAGAATTACATCCATTAGGATGCTAATAGTGTTAGCCTCCTTGTATAGTCTTCAAATCCATCAAATGGATGTAAAAACGGCCTTCTTAAATGGTGATTTGGAAGAAGAAATTTACATGAACCAACCTGAAGGGTTTGTGGTTCCGGGAAAAGAAAAGAAGGTGTGCCGACTTGTTAAGTCCCTTTATGGACTAAAACAAGCACCCAAGCAATGGCACGCGAAATTTGACCAAACAATGTTGTCAAATGGCTTTAAGATTAATGAATGTGATAAATGTGTTTACATTAAGAACATTCCAAATCATATAGTCTTTGTTTGCTTATATGTTGATGATATACTAATAATGAGCAAAGACATTGCCGACATTAAAGATACTAAGTGTATGCTTGCTAGTAAGTTTGATATGAAAAACTTAGGAGTTGCCAATGTAATTCTAGGAATTAAAATCCAGAGGACTCCTCAGGGTCTGGCTTTGTCTCAATCACATTACGTGAAAATGGTACTTGAAAAATTCAAACACTTGGAATTTAGAAGTGCAATTATCTTGTAAAGAATAAAGGTGAAAGCACGTCTCAATTAGATTATTCTCGTGTGTTGGGAAGCTTAATGTATATCATGAACTGTACACGTCCTTATATAGCTTGTGCAATAAGTAAACTTAGTCGATTCACAAATAATCCCAACAAACATCACTGATTGGCAATGAAACGAGTTCTGGGATATTTGGAATATACCCAAGACTATGCCTTCCACTACAATAATTATCTNTAAAAGTACGTCTCAATTGGATTATGCTCGTGTACTGGGAAGCTTAATGTATATCATGAATTGTACACGTCCTGATATAGCTTGTGCAATAAGTAAACTTAGTCGATTCACAAATAATCCCAACAAACATCACTGGGTGGCAATGAAACGAGTTCTGGGATATTTGGAATATACCCAAGATTACGCTTTGCACTACAATAAATATCCTGCGGTTATCGAAGGATATAGTGATGCAAATTGGATAACCGGCTCAACAGAAACAAAGTCCACAAGTGGATATATTTTTGTTGTTGGCGGAGGAGCAGTATCTTGGAAGTCTTCCAAACATACGTGCATTGCTCGCTCTACAATGGAATCAGAGTTTATAGCTTTGGACAAGGCCGGCGAAGAAGCTGAATGTCTTCGAAATTTCTTAGAAGACATTCCATTCTGGACAAAACCTTTGGCTCCTATATGCATATATTGCGATAGTGAGGCTGCAATAGGAAGGGCAGGGAGCGTTATGTATAACGGAAAGTCTCGTCATATACGGCGAAGACATAACACCGTTAGACAACTACTTTCTAGTGGAATTATCACTATTGATTATGTAAGATCAAAGGATAATGTGGCGGATCCGCTTACAAAAGGCATAACTAGAGAGGGAGTTGAGAAATCATCTAAGGGAATGGGACTATGGCCGAGGACAAGTCATCATGGCGGTAACTCTACCTAGAATTTTGGATATTCCGAGATCTAGGTTCAAGGAGCTCAAACAAAGTTATGATTGACCGGTTCAACATTGTCAAAGAAATTTTTTTTTTTTTGGTCCCTTCTAGTGATGAAGACAATGTATAGTAACAAGGATAGAACTTTACACGTTCTTTAATGATTACCTAAGTTTGAAGTGGTGTTAATCTAAAAGATTACACGTTTAGGAATCACCTATGTAAGTGTGAAGTGAAGCCGCTTCAATGAGAATTCTGTAAGGCCAATTCTCTACGCACTTATAAAACCAGGTGGTGTTCATGGCTGAAACGAACACAACAATGAGAACCAAAAGACGGTTAAGGGTTGGTTGTGTGACATATGGTTGTCTAGGTATACACTAAAGTTCGACGGTTCAAAGATATCAAATCTACCGATTGACCGAGTATATCCGACATATGTTCACTACGGAAAGTTCAAAGGGAAACCTACTTATCCAGATGCAATTAATCCTTACTTGCAAATCATACAGCTTTCATCTATGATCATTTTTGTTATAGCCATTCTCATTCATGTTGGGGATTGTTGGACTTTAAAACCATTGGGTTTTAAAGACAAGGAGTGTGAATTGGAAAATGGTGGGAAATAAAATGGAGGGAAATGAAAATTTGAATCAAGTGAGTTTTGTCATAAACTTTGTACCACATTGGTGAAAGACAACTACACTTGTGTGTATAAATATAGTATCACTTCTTAGAGCTCTTAAAAGGAGTTGAAGAGAATGAACTCTCGCGCCGTCGCTGTCGCTCGGCTCGGCTTCGGCTTTGGATTTGGATTTGATCGATCGATAAGATTATTTTTGGAAAAAAGTTAAGAATTAATTAAATGCCAGTCAATTCATTAACGGAATTAACTGAAACATATAATCTGAATGCTGGCTTTCCCTTCTGAACAGACACCTCTTCCTGAACGGACATCACACTGCCTATAAATTCCGAGGCGTGGCTTCCTTTTCACTAATTGAAAATCCAGAATTTCCTTCTGAAAAATAATGCATTCTACTTCGCAGTCTCTCTCTCAAATTCGTAAGTGTGATTTTGCTCCGTTCTTTGAGTTCGTTGGTATCCTGCAATTTGTATTGCCACTGTTGCAGGAAAGTTTATTCCATTTCATCCTGGGAGGATTTAATCCATTACCTTGACAACTTGTGAGGGGGTTAAAATTTTTTAAGGACGCACAAGGAAATTGTGGACCCAGAATATTTCATATCATTTAGTTTCTTCTAACAGTTTGTTTTAACACAATATCGACAACAAATTTATGGCCAAACGGTTCCTTAAAACGTTTGCACAAACTGTGGATTCTAAATATATAAATTTTATTCCAAAAAGTTTGAACATTTTGAATCCGCATTGACATTGAAGGTTAGTTATTGATCGTCATATTTAGAACTTTGTCCACATAAAGTGGAAAGGGGAAAGTATATATTATCGCTTAATTAAATAACTTAATCATGGTACCGAATATATTTTTACCTTACCCAACCCCCCCCCCCCCCCCCCCCCCCCCCTTTCTCGCCCTCTGCCTTATATATTAGTATATATATATTCATTCAAAAGTAATTTCAAGTCTATTTATTATTCCTTAGTCTGCTGAACTTTGCATTTGACTATTGGGTGTTACGTTCGTACGTAAAAAATAATTAATTTATTCTTGAAATCTAGAAAAAATCACTTATTTTTGGATTTCTTCTAGTGTGTTTTTTTAAAATCGGAAATTGTGGTTTAATGTTGATTGATGCAGGTGGATAATTTGTAAGATGGATTGAGGCGAGGCGTCTGTAGCGAGGAGGCGGACCAGACAACAATGGGATAAATATTTTGTTGAGTTGTACGAGAAAAAGAAAGGGTTGAGTCGAAGTGGTAATCCTCATGAGAATTGTTGGATGAAAACAAAAATGGACAAAGGAAAAAACAATGTGAACGATAGGAAGAGGGTAGTGAAAGAGACATCATTATCATTAAGTAGAAGTATTTTATTTTAGTAATGGTGATAAGTTTGTGCCTAACTCGTTGGCTGCTACTTGCACCATACATATAATTTTCGTCATTTTTCTCGACTAGATATGTCTTGTCCCTTTTTCTAATACTCCATGTTTATACTTAGAACAATTTTTTTCAAGATATAGTTATGATTTATGGTTGGGTCTCCTCATTTACATGTACATCTTATTCAAAAATCACATTGTTATATTAGTTATTGACTATATATCTTTGATAGTTTGAAAATATTATTTTACTATCTTGGTGATTAGTGGTGTTCCAATGCAAGAGCTCAACAAGAAGGTGAATGGCTTCTCGAAAACCATTGAGGATGGCATGAGCAGTAATGTTGTAGAAATTTATCAGCCAACTCAGTAGCTCGAATCACGGCTTTGAATTCGGAGGCAGATCTAGGATTTCAGTTCTATGGATTTAACATTTAAAGTTATGTGTTCATATCTACTATTTATTATAATTTTAGTGATTTTTTACGCATAAATTTATGTTCCGCGTTGAAAATACTGAGTTCAGTTGAACCCGCTAGTTATATGCTGCATCCGCCACTGGCTTTGATATGTGTTTTTTTTATAACTAGAAGTAGCTCTGCCGCTAATTATGTAATTTTTATAAAGTTTATCCTAATGATATTCAACTGGGTAAACTGATTTGAGATTCTTGACCACAATAGAGACTAAGTTATTATCCTTAATTGTTAGGGCCTCTCTTTTGTCTTACTATTTTAATTGAGTTACTCTACTCACGTCCCCCAATCTCTTTCTTACACCTCCACCCAAAAGTCAAGTCCCACAATCGACATATTCATCCTGAGGTTATAGTAGAATTTAATCTTTACCCACATGCATAAAAAATAAATTAAAAAAAATAAATAAAAGGCACACCAACATAAAGACATTAATTAATACTTGTAGGCTGTAGCAGTACCTGATCATTTACACATTAATGAGACAAACAATTGGTAGAATAACTGTTGCAATCTTCCATATTCCTTATTTATGGTGGAAAAAAGAATCCCTAATGTCTCCCGCACCAGACTTATAAATATACCAACAATGGAGATATGCTACCATTCATATATTCCTGTGTTTACCTTGAAAATAGTTTTAACAATTATATTTGATTTGTGGCTTTAAAAAATATGTGATTTATCTTAATATTAGTTGATAATCAAGAAATAATAAGTGTGAATAAGAAAAATGAGATAAGCAAACCAAAGTAGGCACAAGATTAGGGCGTCGAGCTCGCTGGAATCGAGACCTCGGGGTCTAATAATGAAGAACACTAAAGTAAAGAACAATAAAGCTGTGAGACAGTGTTGAGTACGAAAAGAATGTAGAATGTTGTATTGCATTAAATGTTCATATATGTTACAAAATGACAGGGGTCCCCTATATATAAAAGGGGTGGATCCCAACATAGTACATGTATGATTATGACAGAGAAAAGCTATTAGTAATGATGTTTAATGGCCTTGTACGGACTTGTACGACCTTTCAGACCTCATCAGTTCTAACCACGTGTTCTTGGAAAATTTTCGCATTTCCATGACGGTCATCGATTTTGCTCAGATTCGAGGTAAGCCCGTGATGGGCCTTCGATATACCTTCTCAAGGCATGTACCTCGAGGTCAAACTTCATATTTTACTTCGACCCCTCTCGAGTTCGGGCTTGACATGCTTCAGAGACCTCGATATCGGAGTTCCCGATATCAACTAGTATACGTCCAGAACCATAAAGTTGCTCAAATAAAAATACAGAAAGTGACTACTTCATCTTGGATCGAGCAAAACAAAAAAGGTTGAAAGAGTTTATAAGATCGGGAGGAATTATATACCTCCCATATGTATATATATGATGATTTTATCACATGGTTGAACTTACTTGAGGCCAATGCGATATATTTGGGACCAGATGACACAAATATGGGTACTCGGGAAGAAAGTTATGGTGTTGTTTGTGTTCTATCTCACTATAATGTGATATCATTGTGGCTAGAGGTTTTGCTCATTAATAGATATGCTGGTGAGATTCCTGTAATTCATCGCTTATGAATAAATTGGAGTATAATTTTTAAAACCATTTTTCTAGAGAGAATTTGATGGCACATGTTCTTGGATTATCAGGAGGATGATTGTTGCATGGACCTGCAGTATGTGCTGCTACATATATAATAAGCATCAAGCAGGACAAAAGAAATTCTATATAAGTATATCCCTGAATTAAGGGATGGGTAATTGAGAGGGATATTAAGGAATAGAATAGGAACGAAAAACAACAGTAGAATGAAGAAAAAAAATTGAAACGTAAAATAGATAGTGGAAATGAATTTAATGGACAGACTTGCCTTATATTTCTTTTGTTTTGTTTTTCTCTTTATCTTCGTTTATTAATTTTCATTCCATGTTAATTTCTGTAATTTGAACGGAAAACTTTCTCAAATACCTATGTACATGTATGATGTATCTAATATATAACTAGACCAACAGATTCATGTATTAAACCACACACACGAGAGAAAATTTTCCTTAAAATTCTTTGTTTTAAAGAAATAAGTTGATGAAAATGCATTTTATCTAGCTCTAATTCTTAAATAATATCAGAGTTGTGATTTCATTAATATATTATTGTCGTTTTTATACACATGTGCATCAAAATGTATGTACATCTTTTGTAATTCGACTAAATTTACATAATTTTCTTTTAAATTCATTCATTTCTTCTGCCACGCAAAGCGTGGTTAAATTTACTAGTTTATTAATAAGAAGGGCTTTTGACTGTTGTATACCCTTATTTACTCGTCACATTAGATTTTCTACTCTACCTAATTAATATTTTACTTTCAAGAACAATTAATACTGAGGGCTAAACGAGAAAAAAATTAACAAATTATACCTAGATTTTCTGAAATTATAAGTATTTTTGACCAGTTACTTTTAATAACCACGACAACCAAATGGACCGGAGTGAGTATTTGTTACTGTTTTTTCCAAGATGTTTGTTAATTATCATCAAATCAAAAGCTTTCGAATCCTGTTATTGCGTAACGTGTTTTTCAAGCCACTTATTTTTTGTTTCTCGGTCCACTAATTTTATACTTCTGAAAAAACACCTAAGTTTTTTTGTCTCTTGTCAAGAAACACCCTATTAAGCATTATTCTTATGCACCCTACCAAACGACCCCTTAGGTGCAAGGGGTCTTAGACTCATGTCAACTATGAAGGATTAATTAATACACGGAAAGTCACTCTATTTGTAATATAATTGCAGTAAAATCATCATTTATTTACTTTCAACTATAAAATCACTCAACTTTCACTTAATTGTCTAAAATATCATTCTTGCCAAAATCCAGTGAAGTGGACTGAAAATACACTAATTTAGTAGAAGAAAAATATATATCATTTTAAACCTAAAAAGCTCCATGACCTTAATAAGTCACTCAGACCAGAAAATCTACCCGTGAGACTAGAGAACTCATATCCTAACATGTGAGATTAAAAAAAACATATTTTGACCTAATCATCCTTTCTATGGGTGCTTTAATTATTTACTATGAATACACAGACCGATAGAACGTTCCTTTAACTTGTTGGAAGTTAACTTATAGAAGCCCAATGAAATACTACAAATGGGGTCTGGAAGGGTAACGCGTACATTGAGAAGGTAGATAGGTTATTTCTGGTAGACCCTCAAGCTCAAGGAAAGATGAAAAAGAACAAGCAGATGAAAAAGTTATTAGCAAATTCTTAAATTATTGAAAAGGAGGAGTCGGGCTAATTTTTGAAGATATGTTGAATTTGTGGAAGGAAGAACAACTTAATTTCTGAAAGAAAAAGCACGCATTTGTTGTCTATGCTTTCATCCAATATGAAAGCTTAGACACTGACATTTATGAAAAAGGTGGAGGAATAAGAGAATGGCGGAGACAGTTCACATGGACATCATCTGTATGTTGGTGTGAGGATAGAGCACTTCACATGGACATCATAGCCCGTAACATAATGCTCAGACTTAAAACATTTAGTGCTCAGTTCGGAGGTATTGAATTAGCCAACACAGTTTAGGGTGGAAAGACTCACCACTCAACTAAAGAGATTGCTGGAACTCCAGGTTGCACGGCTCCTGATAATTTTTTGCATAGGCCGATCAACATTGATACATGAGATGCCTATGTGTGCTCATTTTAAGCTCCCTGAAAGTGAAACCTGGAAACCAATATGAGGAGAGTAATTATGGTAGAACTAGACGTGTATAAGACTGGAAGGATCATCAAGCTCCTGGATATTCTATAAAATAGACAATTTCGGGAGTAAGCTGAAGGTGTTTTCATGTAAGGCTTGGACTACTGCCATCTCAACCATCACGAAGGCCCAATATGAAAACTGTTTTCACAGGTTCAGATAGGGGATGCATTTCCACCACTAATATCAGCAATAACCTTCGTTTGTAAGTAGCTAGAGGAAACTATAAGTAATTCTGCCCGGCTTCCCCAACTTATGCTAGTTGCAGCCCAAGCCAGAGTCTAACAATCATATGCTTTATCTGCAGACTCTGAGGAACCTCCACAAAGTTCCTGAATGTTAGACCTATTGGAATTGAAATAATAGAACACCATCGGATTGAAGGCGTATTTTATTTTAATTACTTCAAAGAGGGAAGTCTTCGGAGAGTGAGGAGGGATGTCACACCTTGAAAGATTGTTGCCCTGATTGATAAAAAACGAGCACCTGGCTGAAGATGTATTTTTCACATTCTACTGTAAAGTGAAGTACATTAGCACAAGGTCTTCATTTTACTACAGTTGCAGCTTAGAGGTGAAAGTTCTCTCACGCTGACAATGAATGGACCAATTACTTGACCAAAAAGATACCATCAGTAAATTGCATCTTTCCAAGTACTTTTTAAGAACACAAGATGATGATCATGTATAATCAATTTGTACGGTCAAGTCCTGTATCCCTAATTCATGGTATAAGTCATGCACATATTGCAAAATAGGCCGATCGTCAACTCCCTCCTTTACCTGTTCAACAATTAACCATAAAAGAGTGAGTTTTGGGAAGCCATCAAGTAGAGCAGCACTGTGTATCTTAGAAATGACTTTATCAGCATAAAGCAGACAAGTCATGTGTATCTTATAAATGACATTATAGAAGCACAGGTATTACTTTTGCACACCATAAAGTCGGGTAATCACCTGCAATAAAATTGATCCAATAACATGACCAGGCACCAGTTCCCAAAAACGAGCTTGAGAAACTTCTGAAACATCTTCACGAGATGAAACCTAAGCACATTTGAAACCAAATATTAAAGATATGCAGTTTGGAAATGATGCAGTATGTATAAGAGAATGGAAATTCTATACTCATAAACCAGGAACCCGAAGCTATTACACCATTGTTAAAACCAACAATCCTGCTACTCTACCCCCACCCAGGGAACAATTCTTCCTTTTTTCCCAAGAGAGCTAGCACATCCAATAAAATTCATGAGAGCTGGCGAATCCAATAAAATTCATCTGCGGGACAATATTGCCCCACAATGTAAATTTTCCGATTATATCTGAAACGTTTGCTTTCATTTCAAAGCATAACAGCCGCTGCCACCATACTCTTATAAACAATACTCTATCTCCACCCCTGGTAAGCTAATATCACCAAGTAACATATGTCAGTGGAAAAAAAACACGCTATCCATCTTTCTCTCACTTGAAGCACACTTAACCCATGAAGTTAGGTACAGAACAGGTGTGCCTTCACTTCGCTTGGACTACGGTGCGTCATCACCCATGGGCTCTATCTTGAAAATAGTGGTACTAAACCACAACACTTTACCTAAATGCAAATTTTTTCAGTTCTTTTGTAATTTGTCTATATAATCGTAGTTTGGGTTTATAGTTATTCTTTTTGAAGTACATACTCCTTTTGTCCTTTTTCTCATTTGCGCCTTTCTTCATTAAAGCATGCACTTTATTTATGGTTAAAGCCCTAGTAGACTTCAGGGTTTATTCGGTTTTCGCCTTCAATAATACTAATCTTTACCACCATCACTATAACCAGTTACCTCAGACATCACATCATTTCAACCTGGGCTAGTTTTACACTCCTAATGACCCCATCATTACTATTGAATATGGTGAGCTTACAGGATTTGGCACAACTTTTATATTGAATTGAAATGGTTTGTGATAATTTTACCTGTCTCAAGCATTTGCTCAAGGCTGAAGACGGGATCCGTGGGGGTGCCATTTGGAGCAAGATGCCACCAGTAGCTCTGAAGAGTGGCATGACGAGGAAAAAAACTGTGGCGGAAACTAGTCCCAAACATAAGACTTCAGCATTCTTCACTCTGAAGAAATAAAAAACAAGAGGTAAGCCAGCAAACAACCTTGCTTCTTTATCAGGGCCATCTCTGGCCATGAATATCAAGAAAAACAACTATTGTCGTGAAGCAAAGAAAATTTACCCAAGTGTCAACAGCCAGGAAGCCAGGATCAGACCTGCACTGATAAATAAAAGGGTATAGAAAAGCTTAAGATTTATGAACCCAGGACAGAGAATAAGATATTTGAGATATTGAGCAATTGATAAGATAGCATCTGAACCATGGATCCAGTTCATGTAATGAGCTATACAGGGGAATCGCTTACCTTCGAATTGAATCAGCCAGTACATGCAAGCAAACAGAGTGATAATTCATATCTTCAGCTTTTCTATAGACTGCAGGCAAAATAGCACATCAGGTATCTTCAACAAACCCAATGAAGTCAAGCTAGTTTAAGTAGCTCAACTGGAAAAGGCTTCTTAAAATATTGAAACCCATATTGTATTTAGACACTCTAGACTCTGCTCAACCATAGGACAATTGAAACAAATGAATCTTAAAATTTCTCCCCAATAGGCTTGCTTAACTGATATCACATTATTCTGAAACATAGACTGCTATTATATTTTTGGAAATTTATAATTAAGATATTTTGGAAAATAGTGCACAAGTATTCTGGTGAATCTCTACTTAGACTATTTTTTCTTTATTTTGGAATGTACAAAAATATTAAAACTCCTGTAGACTTTCTTTCTGCTGATGCAGATATCTTTAGTCAAAAAGGATTTGAAGCTTTACTGTTAAGCTAGTATTGTCTTTCGTCAAGGACTAACATCATTAAAAAGTTATCCCTGGGTTTTATGTTGATTATAGATTGATTAAATACTTCAAAGAGAGAACTTAGCTCTTAACTTATCCACTCCTCGCAATGAGCATCGACAATGCTTAATTTCCATAAGGAAAGGATAATCTATGATACATGAGAATCTCTCTCTCTCTCTCTCTCTCTCTCACACATACACACACACACTGGAGGAGGGAGCAATAGAATTTTGACCGCAAGCAGGGGGCTTACCAAGGTTAATACGTGCATAGTTCCTGAAGAACCAAACACCAATGAGATTCACCAGCAAGTTTGTGACAGCAGAGACAATCAAGTAATGCCTACATACAGACTTCAATCAGGCACAGTATAACAATATTCACAACAACAATTTACACAAAACCTTCAGAAAATAGCCAAAAGTCTCCTGAAGTGAATCATTTTTCCCTAAGAACTTAGAAGGCAAAATTAGTCCCCCCCCCCCAACACTTCTTCCTCCCCACTGTTGCCTTCTTCTTCCACCAGTGCCGCCTTTCTACCCTCTCCCAGGTCATCCATTTTTGTTCTTCAAGCGGTTGGTGTTAGTTCTAGATTAAGAAAGTTGTTCGGCGTTCCTATTATGTTAGAAAATTGCATATCATAATAAGTTCATTTATATGTTGGTCTATGGGAGGTTACACTTGAGATTTTAGTGAGAAAAAAATCCTTATACCACCCAAAATCGGAAAAGGGTTTTACACTTGAGATTGTTGAGTATCTCAGAGGATCTTTCTCTTTCTCCGGAGATACCCGGACTTCCTATGAATGTCTTGATAATGGTGTAAATAAGGGTATTGGTAGAGTCAGGAATGGTTTGGCCATCTTTAAAGATTGGTTCTCCCGTTAATTACAGCTAGGAAGATTTTTTGTTTATCTTCTTCACTAAGATGGGTATCCCACCAACCTTTGAGTTGACCCGTAAATCATGCTACTAAAACATGGGTAGTAAGCTCGTTAGAACAATTATGGGAAGTTCTATATGCAGTGGCTACCATAGTCATTTGTTGTAATTTCGATAAAATATTGTATTCAGAACACATAGATATTATTGGCATTGTAATTGTCCTGCATGACATTGGTTTTTTTCCTAAGACTACATCTGGATGGGCGGCTCCAGAATAATAGAGTTTTTGGGGTTTACGTCAGTTGGAAAAGTCTGCAGGGGCAACTTCTAGAAAAGGATTGTCATGAAGTTGGTCAGTATGGGAATCCGTTACTTTATCATTATCAACTTCTCTAAGAACATGTACTCCAGAGGCTTTTGAGGTGACATCCCCGGTTCCTTTAGAGGGGGTGTCGGGAACAGTCAAAGTTTTTCCGATTTCTAGGATCCTACGTTGTAGATGAGAGTTTAGAAGAATCTGTAGATTCGTACATACGGAGTTCCTTAGCAAAAGCTTTAGGGATCTCCTAAGGCTTGTTAAGGGGGTAGAAGAAGTAGAGGTTTCTGCTATCTTAGAATCCACTTAAGTAGGTAAAATTGGTTTTGAAATCAAATATTCACCCAAAGTTTGTAAATATTTGTTTGTATAATTATTTTGTTCAAATATATTTTTTATATCTTGCTAGTACAAGCTTCATTTTCAGCTTTTAGTTTGAAAGGTGCCCCTGAAATTGGATTGTTAGCATAATTTGTTGAAAATCCTTATGATGGAAGAAGTTCATAAATAACTTCTTCTTCGGTAGAAGATTTCCATACTTTTGAAATGTTAATAGACCTGGAAAAAGGAAAATCAAATTGGTGTAATTCAGCATTTGTTCTTAAATGAAGCTCAAAGACTCATAGTAAATATTTTGAAGATCTTTTCTTTCGTTTCCTTGAAAGTTCTGGAAAAACCAAGTTCTTTTGAAAATATTTTCATGTGAATACAAATTTGCCACGGTACAGGGGTGTCTAGAATAATCAAAAATGTAAGTAGATTCTAAGATAGTAGAAACCTTTACTAATTCTATCCCATTATTCAAACCTCATGAGATCCCTAAAGCTTTTGCTAAGGAACTCCATATGTACCAATCTACATATTCTTCTAAACTCTATGATCTACAGCGTAGGACCCTAGAAATTAAAAATATATGTATCCTACACCTCAAGTATGCTTTGCGCTTAAAGCCCGAATAGACCTAGAGCACTTTTTAGAGCTTTTCGTCTTTGACAACACTACTTCCTAACATAACAGGATCACAAAATAATTTTGTTCATCCAGAAACTTACACCAACACACCAACAGATTAAAGAAAAAAATATCACCATCAAAGCATTACCATAGGACAACAAAAACTTCAGTTTTTGTCCAAAGCAACATAGATTGAAGGAAAAAATATACTCTCTCTGTTCCAGTTTATGTGAACCTATTTCCTTTTTGGTCTGTTCCAAAAAGAATGACCCTTTTCTAATTTTGGAAACAATTTAGCTTAAACTTCCAATTCTACCCTTAATGAGAAGCTTTTATAACCACACAAATACTCTGGGGCCCTTTTTGACTTGTTTAGGACCACAAATTCCAAACGTCTTTATTTTTTCTTAAACTCCGGGCCCAGTCAAACAGGTTCGCATAAATTGGAACGGAGGGAGTAGCAATTTTTTCACAAAGCATCACAGAAGCATATTATTACAAAGGCGTTGCTTGAAGCAAAAAATCTCTCCATTTTGTGATAAAGCAGTTGGGCAAGTGGTCGTCTTGTGGCTATACTTTTGCAGCCTGGCCATTATTTCTCTTCTTTCTAGATACATATACCACTACCACAACAACAACAACAACGAACCCAGTGTATTCCCATAAATGGGGTCTGGAAAGGGTTAGTATACACAGACCTTACCACTACCTTATAAAGATAGAGACGTTGTTTCCGATAGACCCTCGGCTCAAGGAACAACCTTTCTAGATACATATGTTTCCCCAAAATCTTTAGTCTGGCTTCGACCCTTTTTGCGTGGTTGAGGATTCTTTTACATAGGAGCTAGCCTCAATGCATTTACATTATGCCTTATTAGTGAAAGTTTGCCACGAAAAAACCTGTTTCGCCAAGATGACTGGCTGGGATGTTGCAGCACAGTGCGTATGAGCAAAATTGCTGAAAACAACAGGCTACTCAAGGTTTCGTCATCATTTTCCTGACAATCACTAATCGACACAGAACTAATCGTATAACTAATCGACACGTCGCTCGGTGAGCATTTCAAATGGCAACTTTCAATGACTCTTTCAACCAACCCTTTATAGGTAGCTTGCCTACTCAGTGCAATTGGCACTATCACCTTTGAACGCCTAATCCAGTAATTTGGAGTCTCCATCCATTCACCCAAATAATCTCCACCCACTACCACAAAGTCTTCCATACCATCTAGAGTAAAGCTAATACAACAATAAATTATCCGTAATAAACTAAGAATGACTTCAACCTGATAAACCAACTGGACTGAGGCTAATAAAAGAATGGTTTGTAATAAACAAAGAAGGGCCAATTACTTGGTACAATAAATCTGAAGAACCGGAAAATCAGATCCTCACAATTGCAAAGCAACAAGAGATTTTACAACTTACTACATGAAAAAATCAAGGAATATATCTATTATAATTAATGACCAAGCAATTGCACTCAAAAAAATACTCTCCAGTATCGGATCTTTGAGTAAAGCTTTGAGTATCGGAAAAACTTTGAGTAAAGCTTTCTCGAACAAAAATAGATATATCCGAGCAGGATGAAGGGGACGAGTAGAAGGAGCCATAGAGGTTTTTGGACAAGGAAAATGCAAATAGAACCACTGAATTTGAGCAATTTTATGACCTAAAACAAGCTGTCAGAGGAAAGAAATACGGCAATGGTAGAAGAAGGAAGCATCAGTGAGGAAGAAGAGGTGGCGGAGAAGCAAGGGATTTTCTTTTTCATTTTTGGCAAATTATCAATAATTATATTTGGACCACCTTGTATTTTTTAGAACTTTGAGACTGCCTTTTAACTTGTCCATTTCATTACTTAATGTGATCAGATTAATTATCACTAATCCTAAAAGGGGTCTATATATTGTAGGATTAAAACTAAGGGTCTAACTCCGCAATTGAGTTTTTGGTCAAAGGCCTTTTAATTAGAGGACCCGACTTATAAAACTAAAGGTTAATATTGCAATTATGTCCCTCGCTCATATTCTCTACGAAGAAAGCGTCTTGAGTTTAAGATTGGATATTAAAGAACTACTTCAAAGTTCAACCGTAAATCTTCTCTTCTTTTTTTTTTTTTTGGTGAAGCAACTGTAAATCTTTTCTTATTCACCAAATATCTTTTTTTATTAGGTCTATATTAAAAAAATATCATAGCAGGGAAAAATAAGCTAATGTCTGAAAAAGGTCAGTATCTCAGGATAGCTCTACTTAATGAAAGATTCAGATGCCCACAATCTTAATGAATCAAGTACAAAGCCTATCACTTATTGTCTAACAGATCAGTATCAAAGTTAACCACCATCCCCAATCAGACAACAATAGAACCTAATTGTATGACAATTTAGTGATTTGGCATCAAAGGAACTTATTTTCGTTAATGAAGATAAAAGTTTGGTAATAAAAGAACATAAAATCAATCACATTTGTGAACTGACAAGAAACAAGAAACTTTTTACCAACACTTTTGGCGCACTTACTTGTGCTCAGATTCATCTTGTATAAATGCATGAAGTGCCTCCACAGCCAAGGAGAATGACAAGAACAACAGGAACAGCTGCCTACATAAGCAATACATGAGGAATATGCCATGTTAGCCCATATAAATGCAACCACACAGACAGCATCTAAAGACACGGTCTAAAGAAGAAGCAAAATACACTTTTTTAGAGAATGAAGAAGAAGCAAGATACATTTGGAGATGGCAAATAAAATTTGTGTGCATTTCTTTCTCCCTATGGGTTGGGTGGGTGTGACTATACGACAAGTAACATGAATGGTATATTGCTCATGCGAGATTTTACAAGTAGACAAATAGATTAACCTATTGGGATAGAATCCTATATTAAAATATATATAGATGTATGCACACATGCTGACACACACACCACCTTTCATGTGACAAAATTGATTGTAGTTAGAATTCAAAAAGTTAACTGGACTTTTACAATGATGATAGGGAAATACATGACAGTAGTTGCTGAAGAGTTAATTTTCTACGAAAACGTAACAATTAAATTCTTAGTATTTTTTAAATTCTACCCAATAAAATTGGGACAAGCGGAACAGTTTAAGCAATAAAGACACCTGCAAAGCAGGTATTTTTAGCGTGTTGATGCACATGGTGACAGCATGAACATGAGAAGGGTGGAGACAATCAAGTTAGGATGTGAATGCAGGGTGGTGACATTCTAGAGGGAGGTTCTCAAATATATCTCTAGATCATAGGTTGATATAATACAGATAAGAAAAATAGGGAGAGATCTCCCTGCAATTGAATGAAGAAAACCAGGAAGAAATGAGTAGGATGAAAGAAAAATGTATATGCTCATTTTCTTTTGTAAATATATGTTCATTTTTAAAAGCATACATCCTTAGTTTCATGTCTTTACACTATTTTCTTCTTGCAGGTCCTCTGCCCTACCCCTTCCTGTCCCAAATTCTTTTCAAATAGTCCTGTTACTTTTCCTTGTTCTCTAACCTCAAACATTTAAAATGTAAAATGTAAAAACATAAAGTTCTCCTTTACAAACAAGTTGCATGATATTACCTAAAACTATTTTTTTTTCAAACTGTAATATATTGCCTGACAACTACTTCTAAGGCACTAATATGCCGACAATCAATACACTTTCAGAACACGTACATGAAAAAAGTATGTGTTCAATCTCTTTAATAAGCATATGTTCATTAAATCATTTTTAGTATAGACATCCTTATTTCCAGTGGCGTAGTCACATTGAGTGAACACCCTTCATTGGAATATTATACTAAGTATATAAAAAAGTATACTATGTATATAGGTTAATAACTACTTTTTATAAATATATATTAAACCTTGAACGCCCTTTGTAAAATTTCTGACTTCGCCACTGCTTATTACATGTCTTACATTATTTCTCCAGGCAGCTCCTCTTTCCCACCCCAAATTGCACTAAACGACTTCTGTAATTTTTGCTAATCTCTAACCTTTTTTATTTGCAAAACAAAAGTAAAGATAAACGCCTCTCATAAAAAAAGTAGCTTAATATTACCTGACCACTACTTCTGGGATCACTAATATGCTGACAACCCTTAAACTTCCAGAACAGGTTCATGTAGCAAACGGACACCAAGTTTACCAAAAAAACTATCCTCTATGCTTCTCCTGATTGAAAGATAGATCTCTTAATTGAGGACTCAATGGTGCAACTCTTTATATTTTTTATTGTTGAATGGTGTAACTCTTTATTTACAAGCAATATCCAAGTGATTTGCATGATTTTATTTAATAAAGAGTCTTTAACAAATATAGCTTCTTTGACATCCTACCCATGTAAATAGCAAAGGAATACAAGAATTGCAAAAATTATGCAATCCTGAGATAACTGGGTGTGAAAAGACACTTTTAATGGAAGAAGTGGAAGTTAAATGCGTAAGAAATAATTATGATTGTGTCATGTACTTACAGCATTAGTGAAAGCAGACAAGACCTCGAGCCTTTTGTACCTGATGACAACAACAACATAAAGGAAAATTGAACTAGTTGGTCATAATTGTTCAAATGAAGGTGTTAACTGTTAAGAGATGGATCTTGTGCCTAACTCAACCCCAAAAATTAGCTTGAGAAGTGGGGATTTCCCAAGACCATATAGGCAGACATCAATCCATTTCTTCCAGAAATATGGGACATTTAACACTCCCCGCATGAAGCGTGGACAACATAATATGGAGGTTCAACATTAGGTAAATAAAGAATATTAGTGGGTCTCTGGCACTAAGACTTTAATCCCAAAATCTAGCTCAAGATTAAAGATTGCCCAATACCAACTCGTTTCCTCCACCAATGTGGGACATATAACAGAATGGACTTATAATGAGTTGGAGTGCCAGATAAACTGTAAGCAATTTTCTTAAGTGCATATGTTAGAGAAGCTGCAGAGATATTCTTAATTGGCTTTCTAAGAATTCTAATTGGCTTTCTAAGTTTGTCAAAAGCTATTGAAGTCAAGACCCGATAAAAACAGAGAGGTCCCCTTTTGCCTTTTCTATTTTAGTTTTCCTGTGTCTAATACTTCAATGACCAGCCGAAGTTGCTTTTCCTTTGATAACCACCAAAACTCCTTTAACATATTTACCCGCTAAATATTTCCCATCGTGAAAGAAATGTTTGTATCTACTCATTTAACCAACTACACTGACAAGTCATCAAACTTCAATAATGAGCACGTGAAAAGGATTAACACACAGCTTGGGGGAAAATGAAGCTCAACAAACAAAGAATCTCATATGATGATAAAGTTTAACTCTCACCCATAACTGTAAATGCGGTCGGGCTTTTCTCTAGAAGCGGCCATTGCAAACAATGAAAATGTCAAAAGGCCACAACCAAAGGTCAAATGAAATGCATCTGACACCAACCCTGAAATTACACCAAAATCAAACAAAATTTTACAGAAGATACCAAGCTAGAAGTGACTAAGTGGAAACCAAAGATTCATAGACTGATAAAAATAGGATACTAGATATCATTAGCTATTATTTTCCTTTTTGTTTTATCTTTTTCCTTGATTGTGATGGGGTGCAATAGGGGAAAGTGGAAGGGAGGCCTTCATTGGGCTCCCCAGTCAATCCATGTTATAACTTGTTGTTGCTTCATTATAGTCACCAACTTTTTTTTTTTCTTTTTCTTTTTTTTCTCTTGGAGGATGGCGGATGGGGGGGATAAATTTGAGATTGCCCATAAGCAATTTCAATTTGCTTTTAAAGACTTAATAACTGTTGAGGACAGGGGCGGAGCTAAAGGGCGGCAAGGGGTTCAAAATTGAATTGCATGAATGGGGCAAAAAATGAATTTTATTGGTTACATGAAAAAATGTTGAATCCCCTTGATATAAGTAAGATTTTAGTATAGTGATAAAGGGGATTTAAAAATTGTTTTAGATCACATGTTCAGATTGTAGGTATGATACTATTACTTTTTAAAATCCCCTTGTATGAGTTCCTGGCTGCACTACTGGTTGAGGAGGGACACCCGAAAGGAGCAATCTCTAAGCTCGACGACAAGATGTATTAGAACAACATTGTGAACATGAAAACCTTTTTATTGTCTTAAAGTTTTTGATTCTGCAACTGAATTGTTTTTAAGACACACAGACATGAAGGTCAGATTTCAACACATTCAGTAGATTATCTAAGCATCTACAAGTGACAAAAGACTAAAACTTGCATACCTACTTGGCCAGAGAGAAGGCCAATACACAACTCCGCAGTAGAATAAGCTACATTTAGCGAAATCAACAAAAATAACCTCCTCATCTGCTTATTCCCAGACATCACGCCTCGAAAAACCGATGACGCAGATGTAGAAACCCTAAATTTAACATCCGAATCCTGCAACTTGCCAAATACATCTTGTGGATAGATATTCGGAGGTATATCAATGCTAGAAACAGTCCGAGTGAGCAAAGGCTTTGCGGAATCGTTCGTTAATATGGAAACCGGCGTGTGAGGCTCAGCCGATTGCTGAAACGAACTCTGCCGTGAAAATGCGAATCTCCGATCGTTGCCGTCGAAATCAAAATCGCCGCTCCACGGTTGTCTAGGAGAGTCGGATTCTAATTTCCGGTAATGAAACGACGGCGTATGACTCTGATTCATGTTTGAATCCTTTGGAATGAGACTCTTCTATTGCAAAAGGAAAATACTAGAACTCCGAGCTGTATCCATATTCATCGGAAATTTGATCAATTATTGTGTAAAGCTCTAATTCTTCAAAGAGATACAAACTGTGATGAAGATCTGTGATCTAGTAGAGTAAGTACTGAGGAGGAAGGAGAAGTATTAGGGTTTATGATTAAGGAAATGATGGGGGAAGGAAGAAGATGGTCAAATGACATGATATAGGCAAAGTCAACGCCTATGCCGGAGGAAACTGTGATCATCTTTCCAAAAAATACTTTTTATATAATTACAATTTAAAAGAGAATCGAATTAGAATATATCTTATAAAATAATTTATTAAAATTACTATTTTTATATAATTAAAATATGAAATAGTAACAAATATGTATTAATATTGTAACCAATATAAAATATAATTATATCAAAGTAATAATTAAATATCTATAATTACTTCTTATTTATATGATTAAATATATCAAAATTCATCATTCAATATTAATTACTAGATCAACAAAAAGAAGTGAATTGCTTACAGTATACGACTATACGAAAGAGGCATATGAGAACGAGAATATAAGTACATTAGAAATTAGAAATTAAAAAGAGAAAACAGAGATCACAGAAATTTTAGAAAAAATAAAAAAGTCAAATTAATGAAAGATAATTTAGGAAATATAAATTTTTGGGGAGGAACATCTAAAAAAATTAATTTCTGATTTTGCTTCTTAGAAGAATTTGTAACATATTCTCAAAAGCAGAAAAAGTACCGGCTCAAAAATACATTTTCGTTTGATCAAACATTTTAAATTTTCAAAAAAGTACAACTCGTGGTATTCCTCTTTTTCACTCTATATTATTATTATTGAAGCCTTTAATCCTCACATAAATGGCTTGTTTCCAAATTCAATGAAAACTTCTTACGTGTTGCGAGTTGCGACATATGTAAATTAGGGTGGTGCGGAAGATGGTGCTCCAACTGCTCCTTTTTCTTTTTCATCTGTTAGTCATATTATTATTTTTATTTTATCTTTCTAATCTTTTTGGTTGACATCTAAGTTTTCACTGTTTTAGTACGAGACTTTAAAGGAGATTGAGATTCACGTACTATTGTTGTTTGTTGGTTTTGAAATTTTCAACTCTGTGTTTGATAGTACATTTAGTGAGGTTTGGAGTGTAATAGGAATATGCATTAGTTAATTGAGGTGTCTAAGTAAAATATATTGCCAAGTTTAAGAAGTTATCCATGTATTTGACCTTATTGTTGAAACATGTGGAGTAGGTGTGGCAAATGAGCGGGTCGAATTGGATATGGTTCGGGTCGAAAACGGATAATGAAAAAAAATAAAAAAAATTGTTCGACTCTATCCATATTTAAAATGAATCAAAAACGGATTAACTGACGGATAGAATAACCATATTATCTATGACTTCTTGAATATTATTACTTTTGCGAGAATTCATAATCTCTAAAACTTGAGGAACCCCCAATTTGAGTAAAAATAGCACGGCTAGCCATTTTTCGCACTGGCTATTCAAAAATAGCCAGCGTTTACAAAGTTATTTAAAAATAGCCACTACTTTGCTCCATCACGAAAAGTTCCAGCATAATATACTAGAGATCGATGCACCTGTGTATGAACTTCCAGCATATTATGCTCGAACTCCAACACGCGAAAAGTTCCAGCATAATATACTGGAGATTAGAGCACCTATGTATGAACTTTCAGCATGTTATGCCGGACCGGTATATGATAGAGGTGTCTAACGGGTCGGGTTGACCCGGAACCGGACCGGCCCAGACCGGTTAAAACCGGAACCGGACCGGCCCAGACCGGTTAAAACCGGAACCGGCCCGGCCCGGTATGTAGGGACTGGGTATGAGGGGTAAAGGGGGTTGGTCCGTTTTTTTTTACCGGTTAACCGGACCGGTCAAACCCGATCAAAGTGAATAGTACACTTTACCGGGTTAACCGGACCGGCCCGTACAACGGCTATTTTATTTTATTTTTTTATACGTGTGGGTCCCACTTAAAATAGGGGCAACGGTCACCTTTGCAGGGATTCGTTGCACAACGGTCACATTTGCAGAATAGCCATTTTTGGGCATTTTTTCTTTAAAAATTAACACTTTTTCAATTTACAAAATTAACCTTTTCTAAAACTATAAATACACCCCCCCCTTCTTCATTTCTTCACTCATCTCTCATTTCTCAATCTCAATTTCTCTCATTCTCTCATTCTCCAATCTTCAATTCATCTTCTAAATTTATTTGGCTCTTTTTTTGGAATTTAATTTATCGTAAAAGTTATTTTATCATTCGAATTTTGAAGTTTCAACAATTGAACTTCAAAATTGAAATACTTGACGTTTCTTCGTGGTAATATTGGAATTGTGTAATCATCAAGTGCTCAATTTATTGCCGAATTCGGTGCACTCCCTCTAACTCTTTCTCTTTTTTACTATTTTATTTGCATATTTAATTTTTGTTTATACTTAAATTTTTACAATATGTTTAATGCTGCTAAAAGAGCGTGTAAAAAGTCGGGAAAATGAAAAAATAGGTAGTTCTNTTGGAATTGTGAATCATCAAGTGCTCAATTTATACCGAATTCGGTGCACTCCCTCCAACTCTATCTCTTATTTACTATTTTATTTGCATATTTAATTTTTGCTTATACTTAAATTTTTACAATATGTTTAATGCTGCTAAAAGAGCGTGTAAAAAAGTTGCTGGTAGGGGAAATAAAAAAAGAGGTTCTTCTTCAGCATCTGGTAGTAATAGTAATATTAATACCCCATTTACAAATACTCCATTTACACATGTTTCCGAAACATCGCCTAATGATAATATAGATTATGAACAATTACAAGAAGATTTTGGAATAGAAGATAATGAATTAGAAATGGAAGATGAGATACCAGTTACACCTAATAGTGCTAGAGCTGATAGTGTTGGAGTTGCTACAAGGGGTGGTGGTCGTGGTACTAGTAGTAGACCACCTGTGGCTCCGACTACTAATCGTAGAAAAAGAAGTAAGGTTTGGAATTTTTTTGACATAATTGAAGGTACTGACAGAGTTAGATGCAAACTTTGTAAACTTGATTTTAAACATCTGACTGGAGGAAATTTAGGGGGTACTGAGACTCTTAGTAGACATATGAGAGTTGATCATCCCATAGAATGGGGCTCTAATGGTGATGGAAATCAAACAACTCTTAACCCTACTACTGGAGGACTTATAAAATATGATAAAATGAAGGATCGTGAGGAGTTAGCAAAAATGATTGCTTTGGGTTGTCTACCTTTTTCTTTTGCTTCTTCATCATATCTTATTATGTATATTCAAAGGATTTATAATCCTTTATTTAAAGGTATCCCTAGAAGTACTTGTAGAGCTGATATCTTTAGATTGCATGGACAATATCAAACATACATACGTTATTTGTTTGAGCATCTGCTTTGTAGAGTTTGTCTAACTTCTGATATTGGCCATGCTGTTAATGGAAACGATTATTTGACAATTACATGTCATTGGATAGATGATTTATTTTGTATGCAAAAACGTATTATCGCTTTTAAATATGATGAAGATCATAGTCATATTGTTGTGTTTATAAATAGTATTATTTGCGAAGTTGTTGAATTTATAATCTTAACAGAAAAGTATTGTGTATGTCTTTTGATAACGCTTCTAACAATACTGCCGCAATCTCATTATTAAAAATGTATTTGCAACCACCACTTGAAGAAATTTTTCATGTTAGATGTGCATGTCATATTTATAATTTAATTGTTAAAAGCAGCCTTGATTTATTTTCAACTGAGATTATTTATGTTAGAAGAGCAGTTGGTGTTATTCAAGGAAATAACATACAATCTAGAATTAAGGAATTTAAGAATAAGTGTACCGAGTATAACCTTAAACCAAGATTCATGCCAGACGAAATTGCTACTTGGTGGAATTATACTTACATACTTTTAAAATGTTGCTACAAATATAGATTTCCAATAACTGAAGTTGCTAATGCGGATAGAAACCGTATGTTAACACCTGCTACTTGGGAGGTCATTAGTGATGTTGTTCAATTTTTACATAAATTTTATATAGTTATTGTTGAGTTTTCTGGAGCATATTGCCCTATTGTTACAATGGTTTTAGTACATATAGCTGAAATTGCTTTTCTACTCTTTGAATTTAAGAAGAAAGAAAACTATACGGCTGCTGTTGAAGAAATGCAAGACAAATTCAAAAAATATTTCTTTCCAATTCCTCAGATTTACTTAATTGGAGTTGTTTTAAATCCCTCTATTAAGATGGCCGATTGTCACCAATTAATCAATGTTTTATATACTTACATGGAGATTGGATCAACTGAAACCCCGAATATTTTTACTTGTATGAACAATCTAAATGATAATTTACAAAAATTATATACATATTATGCAAGTATAGTTGATGATGTTGCTCATAATGTAGCCAATGTTAATCCCACTATGTAGTGTACCACTTCTTCAAGTTATACTACTTTGTATGATGATGAAATAGTTGATAGTTTTAATATTTTTCTACATTTTCTCCAACTCATATGGATGATTAATTGCTTTCTTTTAACCATTTTACCACCACTAATCTAGAGTGTCCTCCTCCCGGTTTAAACTCAACCCCTTGATATATTATTTGGTACACATGAACCCACATTGAGAAAATGATTCAACATGTTAAAAAAAAAAAATGATCATACAAATATATTTTTTGTTTTATTTCAAATCATATAAATATTTTTTGTATTTTATCTTTAGATCATTTAAGTATACTTTATAAACATAAAAATCTCTAGAAACATTTAATTTTTTTTATAATGGACCATAAATCAATTGATCCGACTCACTTCTATAACCAAAATAAAAAAGGTTTAACGTGAGTTATTTGGTTTGAGGAGTAAAGAATATTTACTCTAGCATACATAAGAATAGTTAGATCACGCTTTGGATGTATCCATTGGTTGGAGGAATAAATGACATTAATATTGGTATAATTAAGGTTAGTTAGATCACACTTTGGGTACAAGTTATATTGGAGCTTTAGCCGCTATTGATTTTTATTTTGCAAAAATAGGTTATATGTGATCTCTTGTCAGTGATGGAGACTTTGTTATTCACTCGATATAGCTGGAGACTTATCATAGGAGGTATTTTAATAGTGCAATTTGGTTGGTTATTTTGCGTGTTTACCAAAATGGTACATTTGAATTTGTTACGTGGTTTATAGACAAATGAATTAATTTGATTCAAAAAAATAAATAAAAATAAACCTTAGCGATTAAAATCAAAGAAAATGATAAGTTTGGCTCCGAGAGCAATGTCTCCGAGGACAAAAAATGTAAAAGAGCAAATACAATTCTCTGATTAAGCTTGAGAATGGAATATAGCATTAGTTTTTCCAAGAATTTCGTGTCCTTACAATGATTGTTGAGCCTACTATTTATAGATATACTTAGGAAAACAAGATCTTAGGATCAAGCCCCTCTTAAATGGAAATAAAGGGGTCATTGATAAATATGTAACGGCAGGTCATGAATACAAATATTCTCTACAACGGCTGCTCATTTAATGTTAGGGAATATTCTTCATTGAATGTTGTCTGATGACAAACATTCAAATTGCTCCTGTTGACCAGGCTCCCATCGGGATTTATCTGATACTAACTGCAACTTGTTGTTTCCGGTACTGGTCTTCGCATTCTACCCCTCTTTTGGTTCCACATGGCACGCTATCATTTGACCATTTATTATAAACCAATTTTACCCTATACATATAGTCCCTCTACTTTTCGGTGGCATATCCTTGTGTCACCGGGAAGTTGGTGAAGATCCCTTTCTAGGTGGGAAACATTTTGAAGAGTCTTTAACGCTTGAAAGGACGCACATCTTCTCGCATTAAATACCCCGTGTTGCCCCGCGATTCATCAATATTTTCGCCGATTCTCGAGGTAATCATAGCCATGATTTTTATTGTCTCTATCTTTACTTAAACTCATCATGTTACCCTTTTCACTTCCAAAACTTTCGTAAGTTTACTATCTTCTTTTGCATTCAAGCTCCTCCTGCTTAGAAAAGCTTTCATCCTCTCTAACTTTCTCTAAGATCTTACTGCCCTTCCATCGCCATAGCTTTTTCCACTGAACCTTCTAGAAACTCTGTTAGTCTCTTCGATGGAGGCCTGAAGAGAAACAAAGACAAAGAAGTTGATGTAGATGTTGATCCTTCCACGGTGAGCACCATTATATCCAAATGCCTGGGCATCGTCAATGAATTCCAAGTGAAGTTCCCCTCTGCATCTTCATGGACTTGGGTCGTTAGCAGGTACCCCTCCTCTATTCGCCCTTCTAGCATTCCTGCTATGAAGGAGGACTGAAACTGCCCAAGCCTTAACATCATTGCTCCTGACATGATAGAGTGGGTTACCTTAACCAAGGAAGATTTTATGTATGTCTATACGTATCCATTCACCTTGGGTCTGTTTTCCTTGAGCGAAGGGCTCGACCTCATGATCTTAGAGCTCTGCCACCGGTACCAGATCTGTTTGGCACAAGTAGGCCCGTCTATATGGTGAATTGTGGCTTGTTTGTGCCAGTTGTGCATGGAGATTGGGAAAACCCTAACCCAGGAACACATGATGAATCTCTACTCCCCCCAAAGTCTTCTGTGGGGGATAATAAATTTCAGGAAACGTGGCCACCACGCCCTTCTGACCAGCATGGACAATGGCAGTGGTCGTGGATGGATGGAACAATTTGTCATCGTTGCTACCAGGGATATCATCATGGCCACAACTCCATCTTTTCCTGAATCATGGGATTGTTCACGTAAGTTTGTAATTTATTCATCTTTTTCATTCATAAAAATACAGTTTCCCGTCATTGTTGACCTTTGTTTCTGTTATTCAGCTACTCGATGGACATCACCAAGGGTTCAAGGCCTAGACCAATAGGTTCAGAAGGTTCTGGATATCACAACGCTAGAAATCCGTCGGTGGAAGGAGATGGCCCCCAAATATGGGTGGAAGGGCAAGAACAATGGTAAACTGAGTCCTTTTCCCTTTTGCCTCTGTATAAACAAAAGTAAATTTGCTAACTATATATTTTGCTTGATTCAGGACTTGTGCAAGGCTCTGTCGCCTGCCCCGAGGTTGATGTTTTGGCTGACCTCGCGAAGGCCGTAAGATTGCTACAAAGTGCTCTCGCTCGAAGCGGTGCCCTCAGATTTGCTTTCAGTGGGGTGCTTCCTCTCGGAGTCCCCAGCCAGAGAACAAGCAACCAAAAAGGTAGTGTTCTTCCTCGGCTGGGGATAAGAATAAGAAAATAAAGAAGGCCATGATCGAGCCGACCATGATCATTGTGGTCATTGAAGAAGAAGGAGGAGCAAGTGGTGAATAGGCTTCCCTTCAAAGGAAAAAACAATCTTCATCAGCTCAACCGGATGCTCAGTTAGGAGAGTGTCAAAATCCGGCTGTAGATGAGGTCCAAGCGCTTTGCGGTGAGATGGCTCGGGTAGATGATATCAATTCTTGTTGTCCTATCCCCGTTGCTATTTTTGGATAAAGGAGCTCGGATCCAGGGCCTCTTCTACCGTTGGACACTGAGCAACCAATAATCAACGTTGCTCTTATTTCAACTACTTTTCAACCTACAAGGCCAACAACTTCACCCCCTCTACACCAGTTATACCTTCACAACCAGCATCATCTACGTCTTATCCACCGGCAACTGACGCTCGAGCGGATAGTGCTTCTCCTCCTCAGTCTCCTCACCACGAAATTTAAGGCACACTTATTCACCCCTTTCTCCAGATCCCCGAGAGAGGAGGAGTGCCACTATTTCGGTTTCGAAGGGGTGCCCTGTGATGTCCAGGTCGGTGAATCTCGCCAAACAATGCATAATGTGGCAACGATATCGCACTTACGCTCTTATTGCTTATTTTCTACTTATTTATTGTAATGGGGTTCCTATCCTCGATATACTTTTTACATGACAACTACCTTGCTTCCGAGGGCCTTTAGAGATTGATTCTTTATAAAGAAGGACTTGTCTTCGAACGAGATCAACTGTTGGAAGAAAGGAATTAACGTGATGCGCGCCTCCCGGTGCTGGAGGTAAAAGTTGCTGAAGCAGGCGAGCTTGAGGCCCGGTTGCAACAAAGGGAGCAAAAAGTGATGGTACAACCAAGAAGCCACTAAATTACATGCATATCTCCAATATGCTAAGGCTAAGTGGGTTGAGCTTCAATATGTTGTGCTTGCTGCCGCCGAGCGTGGGTCTGCCTCCGTTGCACATGTGAATAACTTGGAGTCAACCTTGAGCTCCAAAATCGATGAGGTTAATGCCACTGAGGAGAAGAGGGCCAATATGGGGAGAGATTCAAGAAGACCATGGAGCAAAACCGGCCTCACCTTTCTACAATCCGTGATCTTTATTCTAGCCTCGTCGCCACGAGATCCGAGAGGGATGACCTTTAGGCCGAGGTTGATAGGCTTAAGGCAAAGCTCAAATACCAATGTGATTCTCTCGTATTTGAAAATAAGTATGATATGTATCATATGAGGGTAAAAACCTTGGAGGAGGTCAAAGCGAAAAAACATTGAAAATGATGATTGCATTGCCAAGGCCCGAGCATTAGAGTTAACCGCTCGAGAACGTCTCCCTGCTCAGCCATATGCAACTAACTCTTCGAGAGATGGTTTCGAGTATTCGAGAACCGAGGAAGAACTTGAAGAAAATGATGACGAAATCCAGTTCCCGAACCGGCAGTTGATCCACCCACTTCCCCCTGGGGGGGCATAGATGCCTCTTTCCCCACGAGCTTCGGCGATGAGAATGCTTAGATTTTTCTTCTTTTCTTCTGATTTTTTCCTTTGTAATTTTGTATTTTGTTGTTTGGCATTTTTATAAATGAAGAAGACTCTTACTTAGGTATCTCATAATGTTTATTCTTTTTGCATCGAATTAGATAAGGCTTCAAGTGTATTTTCGTTCGAAAGCTTCTTGTTCCGGGCATAAACTCTTCTAGAATCAATCCTTTAGTGTGAGGGCCTCATAAGAGAGGGACCTCTTATGTTTACGGTGCTCTTGAAGAGGACTTCTCCTATTCATTCCAGAACAAACATTCAAAGATTTTTTTAATTTCCAAATGATGAATCAACTCGTCGTTCAGACAAGAAACAAGATAAAAATAAAAGGACTTTATCTTTATTCGTTCCATATTTATACGTACATAAACATTTATTTGCTAAAAAAAACTTGCCAATATATATGGCTAACTTGTACAACTTATTTCTACGGGGCTGCCCGCCCAGTCCCTGGTCCCGGTGAGACATTATTGTTCCCGGTTCTCACAGTCCTCGGGTTTCGTGGCATTCTTGTTGTTGTATCCAATACTATTCCCCCCTCTAGTGTTTGAATGTGAAGTATGCGAATTGGAACACTAGAAGTCTTGTTTTGTTAGTGGAAACAACTCGTGAACAATTGAATAGTCTTTGGTTCGATGGCAAGTTTTGTTTCCCATTAGGAACTTGCCATCAAGCCAGTGACTATTTAACCATACCATAGTGGTTTATGATCTCAATGCCTTGTCAAGGTCTTAACTTTGTCGATGACGCTCCCTTCGAAGTACGCTTTCCATTGCTGCCTCATTTAAAACCTTGCCAGAAAAACCCAATTGGGAGAAAAACTGGTCGAAGGAAAAAAGAGTACAACACATACTTTCAATGCAGATAGGATTCATCAGTATTAATAAGGTGAGTCACGTTCCAATTGCTGGGAAATTTGACTCCATCTTGATTTTCCAGCTCGTACGATCCTTTATCGGTGACAACCGAAACCCGGTAAGGGCCTTCCCACATCGAACCCAACTTCTGATTTCATAATTGTTATAAGTCACTTCCCTCCAAACCAAGTCTCTTACTTCGAAGTAACGGAGAGTGGCCCTTTGATTATAGTATCTTTGCATCATTTGCTTCTAAGTTATCATCCCCACGTGTGCCAAGTCCTTGCGTTCATCGAGCATATCCAGCTTCACCAACAATGCCTCATTATTTGCTTCTTCATTTGCTCAGGAAAACCATAAGGTTGGTTCCCCTACTTCCACCGGGATCACAGCTTCCACGCCGTATACGATAGAGAAAAGTGTCTTTCTCGTGTTTGATTTTGCCGTCGTCCGGTACGCCCATAGCACGCCCGACAACTCTTCGGGCCATTTGTAACCTCTTTTTGAGGTTTTGGATAATCACTTATTGTTTGGCTCTGCATGTCTATTAGCGCTTGGATGGTATGGTGAAGATGTAATCCTTTTGATTTTTAGATCTTCGAGAAATTTTGTGCTTTTGGAGCCTATGAACTATGATCCATTATAGCAGGCAATTTCCTTCGATATTCCGAATTGGTAGATTATGTGTTCCATAGGAAATCGATCATTTCGCGCTCAACGATCTTTTGGTGAGGACCTGCTTCAACCCGTTTAGTGAAGTAATCAGTTAAAATTAAAAGCAATCTTACCTTTTCGAGACCCCATGGCAGCGGACCAACTATATACATCCCCCATTTTATGAATAGCCATGGGGAAAGTACCTAATTCAAGAGTTCCACCGGTTGGTGCACCAACTGTGCATAACGCTGACACTTGTAGCATTTTTGAATGAATGTCTTTGTGTCTTGTTCCATCCGGGACCAGTATTATCCTGCCTTAATCAACTTTCATACAACTGAATTTGCATCGGAATGGTTCCCACAAATTCCTTCATGGACCTCTCTCATCACGTAGTTCGCCTCCGAGGCTCCTAAACATCGGGCCAACGGGCCTTGGCACGATGTCCTATATAATTGACCACAATGAGGCAATAGTGAGCCTCTTTGGTGCGTAGTGCCCGGAATGCCTTCGGATCATTGGGAAAATTTCCATGTCGAAGATATTTGAAGAACTCATTCCTCCGGTCCCAGACTAGGTTGGTTCTATTTACTTCACAATTGTCGTCCACATCTAGTACCGAATGCAAAAGTTGAATGATAGTACCGGAATCAGATCCTTTCATCTCCGTAAATGACCCAAAATTAGCCAATGCATATGCTTCCACGTTATTTTCTCTCGGAATGTGTATGATCGACCACTCCCTGAATCGTGCAAGCAAAGTTTGAACTTTATTCACATACTACTGCATGTGTTCCTCCTTTGTATCGAAAATCACATACACTTGGTTTACTACCAGCTTGGAATCGCATTTGATCTTACATGACCATATGTCATGACCCCAAATTCCCTCCGTAGGATATCGTGACAACACCTAGTCACTAAGATGTGGTAAGCCTAACAATTTCGGAAACATTAAGTAAGAGATTAAAACTTGAACATCCCAACAGTTTCATAAATACAATCTACCAAAACTCAATACGTAAAATCCCAAAACCTGGTGAGATATAAGTCACAATCTCTAGATATAGTACCGGTAAATCCTATATATCATTGTCTAATGTAAAGAAATAAGTAAGGACATGGTAGAAGGGGGCTCCAATGCCTGCGGACGGGGGCAGATGTAACTTGAAGTCTCCAAAAGAAAGCAAATCAACGTGCTAATATCGGGGTGGATAAGATATACATGGATTTGCACAAAAATATGTGCAGAAGCGTAGTATGAGTACACGACAACGATACTCAATAAGTGCCAAGCCTAACCTCGATAGAGTAGCGAGGACATCAGGTCAAGGCCCTACTAGAGATAATAAGAAACAAGACAGAAGATATAATGATATAATGAAAATGACAGGGGAGTGAAACAATATGAATTTACAAAAAGTAGCAACACAGAAATCAATGAAGTCAATACAACACGAAAGGAAAACAAGAATTTTGCCTATTAAGGGAACAATAACCAAACAATACAACAAATCAATAAGATCAACAGGGGCACTCCCGAGGTACCGCCTCGTACTCCCAAATCATAAAAGTAACTCATAGTCTTTCCTTATATCACCGGGGGTGGGGGGAGGACTTTAAATTCAGTTTTGAAAATAATCTTCCTTGAAATAGCACCCCACATTTTATCCCATCTTATCACACCGCACGACTTCTAGAAGTTCTCTCACTAGCCATGTGTATCAAGCCCACCTTATCTCACTGCATGTGTTTCAACACACATACCTTATACCACCGCATGTGTATAAATAATCACAATGGCATGTTAGAAACCTCGTGCAAATAATAAAAATAGCACGACAGAAACCTCATGCAAACAATAACGACAATCACCCCAACACTATCATAAATGCCAAAAATATAACAACTAAATAAAATGATATTTCACTTCTTACACCTTGCCTCAATAGAAACCACGGCCTTTGCAACTCAATAACCAAGCTCAGCAACAATTTTATTTCAAGGATAGCAATTCCAAGTAAAGAATTCCATAGTTAAATAATGACTACGGAATTAATAAAGCAAGTAATTCAACTAAAAACATGTAGTACAAGTTGCAAATAAGAGATAAGACAAGCAGAAACGTGAAATTAGACTAAACATGATGTTTATAACATATTTAAGTAACTCAATCAAAGAATAAAAGGAAACTACATAGCAAAAATCCAAAAATTTCACATTTAGCCCGTGTACGCATTTGTTACCTCGCGCACACGACTTTCACATTTCACAATCTTCACAATAATACCAAATCCTAAGAGGAATTTCCCCCACACAAGGTTAGACAAGTCATTTACCTCAAAATAATTTCATACTATAAATATAACTATAGGAAACTAATTTGAATAATGATATTTTTCCGAGGATCAAGAGATGAACTTGCTTAAAGCGGCCAATCTTCCGGTTAGCCTTTGTACTTATTTTACACTTGTTAGCTGGTCCAGGATGTCTTCAATGGATTTGAATTTATCGAAATTTACCTCGATCCCTCTATGTGAGATCAAGAACCCCAAGAACTTACCGGAGTAACCCTGAACGCACATTTTCCGGGTTGAGCTTCATGTTATGCTTCCTCAAGATATCGTCGAAGGTTTCTTGGAGGTGTTTCAAATGGTCACTTGCATTCAAATACTTGACTAACATGTCATCTATATACACTTCCATTGTTTTTCCTATTTTCTTTTTGAACATCTTGTTCACGGGCCTCTGATAAGTGGCTCTGCGTCTTTAAGCCCAAATGACATCAGATTATATCAATATGTGCCAAAGTCCATTATGAAAAAAGCTTTTTCATGATCCTCTGGGTTCATCTTGATTTTATTTTACCCGTAATAGGCATCAAGGAAAATCATTAACTCATGCCCAGTCATTGCATCAACCATTTAATCAATATTTAGAAGTGGGAGCGAGTCTTTAGGGAATTCCTTATCAAGTCTTTAAAATCTACTTACATTCTAAACTTGTTATTCTTATTCGGAACTACAACTATATTAGCTAACCATTCGGGATACTTTACATCCCAGATTAAACCAATGTTGAGTTACCTCTTCCTTAATGAATTTGTTTCTGACCTCGGTTATTGGACGTTTCTACTACCTTACCAGAAGGAAGCTCGGGTCCAGATGTGCACGACCACCTCTAATAGGATGCGTGCCATATCTGAGTGCGACCATGAAAAACAATTAACATTACCTTTAAGGAAATTAATAAATCCTAACCTGAGTTCGGGATTGAATCATGTTCCTAAGTGAAATTTCCTTTCCAAAAATTCTTCGAACAAGTCAACAAAGCCACTTGTTCGAGTTCTTCTTCAGTGGATTTGGTTGCATCTGTCTCCTCCGGTACCTGAAAGTATCTCAGTACCTGGTGGGATTACGATGACTCCTCGCCTTTATCATCTTCATTTGGCATGTGAGCAGGCGTCGGTTGATGTGATTGCTATTTGCTAAGCTCCTTCCGTTTACTGCCGGAGATCAAAATTTCGTTCATTTGTCTTGCTTCCGGTTGATCTCCTCTTATCTGCTTGATTCCTTCCGGGGTCGGGAATTTTAGCAGTTGGTGATATGTTTATGGTACGACCTTCATCTCATGTAACCATGGCCTTCCAAGCATTACATAGTAATCCATGTCGCCGTCTACCAATTCGAATAAGGTGGTATTGGTTACCTCTTTGTTGTTCGTGGGCAGCAAGATCTCTCATAGGGTTGTCACACTTGCCAAGTTGAACCCAATGAGGAGTTTCGTTGCCAAAATGATGCTTCCGGTTAGCTCTGCTTATCCAACACTCTCCATTGAATGATGTTGGCTGAATTTCCTAGGTCAACCAAAACATGCTTAATTTAAAAATCTAAGACATTGAGAGAAATTACCAGAGTGTCATTATGTGGCAGAAGAAGTTTGTCAGTGTCTTCCTCCGTGAAGGTGATGTTATCTACTGTGACTTCCCAGAGTCTCTTGTTATGGGTTACTGATATATATTTGTTGTCATTACCACTAAGAAGGTCACGCCATTGATTTCATTCCCTCCGAAAATCATGTTAATAGTCAACCGAGAAGGATCTTATCCTATCTTCGAGGACTCTGCGTGTTCCCGGCCACGACCGTAATTGTTCTTGGCCCGGTCGCTGAAGAACTCCTTGAAATGGCCATTTTTCAACAACGTCGCCACCTCTTCACGTAGATGGCGCAACCCCAGTTCTATTGTCGTGAGTCCCATGATACTCAGACCATAGGTTAGGATCCCTTTGGCTGGGATCAGATCTAATTGGCTTCAGGAATCATGCTTCTTTGATATTCCTTATGTTGATACCAATTATACTATGCTGATATTGACGCTGTAATTCGACAACCTGGGATATACGAAATCCTAGGCCCCTGATAGTTATTTTTCTTGTAACGGTTTGTTGCTCCAGTCACGCTCGGTCCTTCTATCGGGAGCAAATCTATTCGAGGTAGGGGTGGGCATATATACGGTAAAACCGATAACCCGAACCATTAATTCTTTATTGGGTTATCGGGTTAGCAGTTCAGTAACGGGGTAAAAAAAATTTATTGTGTTATCGGTTCGGGCTCGGTTTGCAATTTTGTTATTGGGCAAAAATCGATAACCCAATAAGAATGAACTAATTTACTAATTTACCCTTAAGTATATACTAGAGTTTTATTTCCATAATTCCCTCTTCAATTGTTTAGTTGTCCACTAGTCTCAAACTCTCAATTGTTTCCGTCGCAGCCCGCAAGTACCCTACTCCAGGTTGTAGTCAATATATGTCCAAATTAGTATAGAACGACTTTGAAGGCAACTGCTTGTTCTTTTATGTGCTTGGTTATTGAAGTTTAATTGCAAGTAGTAGTACTTTTGTTTCTTGAATTGTGAAGACTGTAAATTTACATTCTGATTTTGTACTCCACAAACTTTCATTGCGCTTGTGGTGGCTTTTCTTCTTTTATTTACTTGTTTATGAATGTTCAAGCCCAAATTACTAGTAAAAAGCAGTGAATGTTACAGGCCACAATTTGAGACTCGTTAAACGTGTATAAAAGTGCCTACTATGATGCATGTTATAAGATCTTTACTTGACAAACCAAGTGACCAACTACGGTATTGTATACAACAAACTCCTGGCAGTTTGATTTCTTAGTTTTATATATTGTAATTTTTTTTAGTTGTTTTATCTTATCGGGTAAATCGATAACCGAACCGATAATGATCGATAACCGATAACTAATATCTTATCAGTTTGGTTATCGGGTTATGATATTTGTAAATCGATAACCGATAATGTTCAAAATCGAATGGAACTGACCGATGCCCACCCCTAATCCGAGGAGTGGAACCCTTTATCGTCGTGCCCCTCGACTCTCTCGTAAAGCAAGAAACGACCTTTAGAAGATCGTCGATACGCATCGAAATCACTTTTAACTTATCTTGGTTCTTGTCTCTGTCATGTCCTCTGGTTGATGTAAGGAATCCGAGTTGATTATCTTCTCTCCTTATTTTTGAGTTGTAACGATTATGAACATTCGTCCTTATAGTCGCTTGGAATTCGAGCGGGCTTTCCTTCATCTTATGGGAGGCAGTCGGAGCTCCTCGGATTCAAACTCTTTGTGAATGCCTCTGCTGCCTTCTCATCTGGTACGATCGATATCAACAACCTTTCTTTCTAGAACTTGATCACGAACTCCCGCAAAAATTCGGACTCACCTTGTGTGATCCTAAATGTGTCCGCCTCATTGGCATGTACCTTTCTGGCCCCGACATGGGCTTTTTATAAAGGAATATGCAATCATCTCAAAATAGTCAATTAAATGTCCGGGTAAGAGCGAATACCATGTTAGGGCCCCCTTTTTTACAGTTTCTTCGAACTTCTTTAGTGGAACTGATTTGATCTTATGTTGAGCCAACATGTTCCCTTTTAGAGTCGTGGTATGAGTTATGATGTGCTCGTGCGGGTCCAAAGTCCCATCATATTTTGGTATGTGTGGCATCTTGAACCTCTTCGAAATTAACTCTTGTGTTGCGCTCGATTTTAACGACAACTGACTATATATTTTTGAATCCGGACCCTTCAAAATTGGTGGTGCGCTCAGAATCTGATCCATTCGGGCATGAAATTCTTTCGCACTTTGATCCATCCGTTTGTTCATCTCCCTCATAAATCTCATAAGCTCAGTTTTCAAGGGATTATTACCATTATCGTTTCTAGATTCGCTATTGGTTCCCTCGGCATGTCGAAGTTGACCTTACTCCTGGGGTATTGCTATAAACTCTTTAATCCATTTCATTTGCAATAACGTCGGGACGAACCAGACCCTTTTGTCTGCGTTGTTGGAAGCGTCTTACAACGCCTGCTTCAATTCCATCATAACTTGATCCTGCCTTTAGAGTTGGCCCGTGATGGCTTTCTGTTACTCTCTTAGGGTCCTTACTATTTACGCAACGTGTTCATCTTCCGCGTCATCGGGAGTTGGATCCCATACATGTCAGGGGTACTGTCCTCCACGGACCGGGGGTGCTTCATCACTCTTGTTGCAGGTGTCGTTGATTCAATCCTCTTGTTGAGGTAGATTTTCATGTCCAAAAACATTGTGTGCGATGTTGACACTGTTAGCTGCCATTTTCGATTTTTTGCTAAGGAACAAAGAATCAAACAAGTTAGTAATAAATGTAAGGATCAACTGAATTACGCAACTGTCTAAGCCCCACGGTGGGCGCCAAGTTGTTTACCGAAAAAATGGTAGAGTTAAATTTGTTACGTGGTTTATAGAAAAACAAACTGATTTTATCCAAAAATAATAAATAAACAAGAATAAAAATAAGACTTAGCAGTTAAAATCGAAGCAAATAACAAGCTTGGCTCCGAGGATAGAAATAAGAGCAATGTAAAAGAGCAAATAAAGTTATTTGATTAAGCTTGAGAATGAAATATAACATAAGGTTTTCCAAGAATTTCGTGTCCTTACAATGGTTGTTGAGCCTACTATTTTTAGTTATACCTAGGGAAATAATATCATAGGATCAAACCCCTCTGAAATGGCAATAAAGGGGTCATTGATGAATATGTAACCGCGGATCATGAATGCAAATATTCTCTGAATCACCTGCCTATTTAATGTTAGGGAATATTCTTCATTAAACTGCTCCCGTTGACCAGGCTCCCTTCGGAGTTTATCCGATACTAACTGCAACTTGTTATTCCTGGTACTGGTAGTTACCTAGCTTCACGTTCTACCTATCTTTAGTTCCACGTGGCACGCTATCACTCGGCCATTTATTATGAACCAATTTTACCCTATATATTGAGTTTTTGCCCTGGGCGTATATTTTTATTCAACTTGTCATGGAGAGAATTTTAGTAATAGTGTATGGTTGGCTACTTGTATCTCTTTGTTGGTGAGAGTTCGATTCTCACCTATTTTCCTTTCCCCTTCCCCCTCCCTTGTTTCTTTTTAAAATTATCATAAAGTCTTCATAGACACAATTTATGTCATGTATTATGGTCTAATATGCCATGCATTAAATGAGAAATATTTTGATTTTGCTTGTCATTGATTACGTTTTGCAAATGATAAAGTTATATATTTCATATCATATATGGCTTATATCCGTGTATAGTGCATCTTTGGAACGAGTTAACATTATCGACAATAATCAGAATTACAGAGTAAAGGAAAATTACTAGCTATTACAAAGAAGCTACAAAAAAAAGATCATAGTAACACGAGATGAAAAAAGAAATGAAAAGAGAGTAGAGCTAAAGTCGTAGTGAGGAAAGGATATTGTAGGAATTATAAGAACATATAAGGGAAAATCATATAAATACTTGGTCAAACCCCAAGTACTTTTAAGCTAAAAAGCAATAATTTGGAACAGAACAACTTGTTGCTTTTGGCTTATTTTATCTTAAAAGCACTTGATATAAAAGTTAATTCTAAAGTTACTAAATATTCAAATAAGTTAAAAAGTATAGAGTACGTCATAATAGTTGGTTTTTTCAATGAGAATTTTTCCGTTTTTGGGACATGATAATACCGACAGGCAAAAACAAATACAACCCCCCCCCCCCCCCCCCCCCCCCCCTAATAACCACCAGTTGTAGCGAACGAAGAAAAAATCAGTACTTTCTCTGATACAAAAATTGTCAACTAATGAAGCCACGTCAGCAGAGGTCGTTCGAGTCAGTTTAAAAAGTAGTTAGCATAGTGTCAAGTTAGTTAGACTTACTGAGCTAGATTCACAAAATAACAAATTGAGCTGTAATTTTATTTCCAATTGAGTAGTATAAATGATTATATTGAATTCATTAAAAATTAATGAGAGAGTATTAAAATTTCCTATTCCAATTCTTTTTCTTCCGAATATTCTTCTTTTCCATTTATGGGCTGGAATACTCGAGCTTCCTCTGTATAGCTCTTGTGTAGCTACTGGATTCTCGATAACATTCCTGAATTCAAGTATTGTTAACAATTCTGTTATCATTGGTATTAGAGCTTTTGATTTCTTGGCACTCATGCCGAAATGAACTAGGTCTAATGGTGATTCTACCAATGAAATTTCACCTTCTGACACGATGAATTGAGAAAGATGATGCATAAAATATTAGCAAAGATGGGAACTATCACTAGGTAGGTAGCACATTTTAAGGGATTAGATCAAAAGTACTTGAGCTAAGGGAACAAATCACAACTTCAGGATAATGGCAAGGAGGTAAAATTCCATTTGAGAATGACGAGGGACCTTATAGAGGAAGGCAATTGAGGGAACGATAATAGGGTGATAGGAGTCCTGACAGTACTCACAATTACAATTCAAATCCTTCTCAATGGTCAAGGATAGAGTTCTTGAGATTGGCTGGTGAGGACCTAAAATCTTGGTTGTTTAAAATTGAACAATTCTTTTCAATGGATAGAGTACCTATAATGAGAGAATAAAAGTTGTTGCATTACAGTTAGAAGGAAAGGCCATCCGATGGCATCTATCCTTCATGAAATATAAACAATATATTGAGCATGCCACTTGGAATGCATATGTAATGGCTATGTTTTGAAGGTTTGATACTGATTTTGATGATCCTATGGAGAAAATCAACAAGATCAAACAATTGGGAAGTGTGAAGGAGTATCAAGTTGACTTCAAAAGAAACTTGACTAGGGTGACCCTATCACAAGAGAATGCCATTAGTTATTTTATTGGGGGCTCAAACCAGAGTTGAATATTGCAGTGAAAACCAGCAATCCTACAACTCTATCACATGTGTACAAGGCTGCTAGAATGCAAGAGGCATATCTCTCAGCCACCAGCACAAACTACACCTGGCCAATCTACTTACAAGAACCCACCAAAGAAATACATGGTTCCGATGAGTTATGACAGGCCAATACTTCCTAATCCTAACAGTGTTAAGGTTTATAGGAGGAGGTTGAGTCCATAAGAAATGATGAGAAGAGAGCAAAAGGATTGTGTTTCTCCTGTGACGAGAAATACATTGTTGGACATAAATGCGAACGCCAAGCAGTTATATCTTCTAGAACTTGAAGAACAAGAAGATATAGAACAATCATAGCAGGAGGAAACACAAGATGAATTAACAGTGCAGGGTCTTGACTCACGGCGAATGGCGGAACATATGGAAATTTGGAAATTTCAATCCATGCACTTAATAGATCATTAGGGTATAGGACTTTGAAGGTAACTGGTTATCACTATGAGAAGCCATTGCATATTTTGGTTGACATAGGAAGTTCTTACAACTTCATTGATCCGGAAGTAGTGTATCAACTAGGATGCTCTTCTACACAAAATTCACCTCAATTGGTGGCTGCAACTAATGGTGTAATGAAGGTGGACAAGGTTTGCAGGATTTCTTGGCTATTACATGGTGCAATTTTTTTTTGTTAAGTTCCTGATACTACCACTAGGGTCATGTGGAGTAGTAATGGGGGGGGGGGTAAAATGGTTGTTTACATTGGGGGATATTAAATTGAATTTCAGAAAGTTGACCATATAATTCATTAACAAGGGAAAAAAGCATGTTCTGATGGGAGCTGGCAGACATGTATTGAGTCCTGGAGCTGGAAAATTTGGTTAAAATCACAAGTAATAACTTAGATCCTTGCATGATATAATTAATACCTACCATGTGTAATGAAGTGCAGTGGTATTCCTTAGAAGCTAAAGAAATGAACCTGATCCTAAGTTGTTGACTTTACTACGTGAGTTCAAAACACTCTTCGATGAACCTACTCAATTGTCCCCATCTAGAGGTGTATTCGATCATATAATAGTCTCACAAAATGGTACTAAACCAATTAATAATGGACCCTACAAGTATCCATCAGTTAAAAAGGATGTGATTAAAGCTTTAGTTAAACAAATGCCAGACCAAAGAATTTTTCAACCAAGCAGTAGCCCTTTTGTTGCTCTTGTGGTATTGGTTGGTAAGAAAGATGGGACTTGGAGACTCTAGGTTGATTGTAGGGATTTGAATAAGGCTACTGTGAAGAACAAGTTCCCTATACCTATTGTAGAGGACTTGTTGGATGAACTAAGAGGGTCTAAGATCTTCTCTAAGATTGATCTCATATCTGGATATCATCAACTAATGATGGCCACTAATAACATACCTAAGACTGTTTTTAGAACGCACTCAGGCCACTATGAATATCTAGTTATGCCATGTGGATTGTCATATGCTCATGCCACATTCTAAGGCCTGATGAATTATGTGTTCTATGCCGTTCTCATGAAATGTGTTGGTATTTTTTTATGATATTGTGATTTATAATAGAACCTGGAGGATCATTTATGGCACTCAAGAGCTGTTTTTCAAGAGATGCAAAAGCATTAATTGTATGCCAAGAAAAGTAAATGTTTCTTGGGGTAAAAAGGATAGAGTGACCCCCTACCGGGGCCACTTCATCACTAACGAAGGTGTATCTACTGATCCACAAAAGATAAAATTTGTAAAGCAATGTCCTATACCAACAACTACTAAAAAACCAAAGGGGATTCTTGAGATAGTTGGATACTAAAGGAGATTTATTCGAAGATTTGGGGTAATATGCAAGCCACTAACCGATGTCCTCCACAAGGACAAATTCAAATGGTCACCACAAGCTATTGAAGCCTTTGAGAAGTTGAAGGTAACTTTGACCAACGCCCCTGTGCTGGCCTTACCTGAATCTACCAAGACATTTGTAGTGGAGACTGATGCTACTGGATATGGTATTTGTGTTGTCTTAATGCATTATGGTCATCCAAATAACCTTCATCAACAATGCCTTGTCTATTAGGCAAGTTGCACTTTTAGTCTAAGACAGGGAGCTGCTAGCCTTAGTTCATGCAGTGACTAAATGGTCCAAGTATTTGCTAGGACAGAAATTTATCATAAGGACATAACATAGGGATTTAAAGTATCTTATGGAGCAGACGTTGCAAACAATTCACAATTAATGTGGTTGACCAAATTAATCCCTTTTTATTATGTTATTGAATACAAGAAGGGAGTAAAGAATAAAGTTTTAGATACATTGTCAAGAGTGTCAGGAGCTGAATTGCTGGCTTTAGTGGTATCCACAACTGATTCAGACTTGCTTCAAGCTATAGTGCACAATTGGACTTCTGATAATGAGTTGAAAGCTCCAATTGAATAGTTGAAGTCCAATCATACTACACCCTCACAATTCACTTGGAATCACAACCAACTGAAAAGGAAGGGTAGGTTAGTGGTAGGGAAGGTGGAGAACCTAAGAATTGACATCATTAAACTATGGCACTCTACCCCCAGGGTGGCCATTCTGGTGTGGATGCTACCCTCAGACGACTATTAACTCTGTTATATTGGAAGCGAATAAGAGCTGATGTGAAGACCTTCATCTAGAGATGTGATATCTGCCAAAAGAATAAAGCAGACTTAGTAGCTTATCTTGGTCTGCTACAACCTTTGCCTATAATTGAGGTTGTGTGGTCTTAAATAAGCATGGATTTTATAGATGGCTTGCATAAGTTTAAGGTCGATGAGGTGACCTTATTAGTTATTGAGAGGCTGAGCAAATATGCTCACTTCATGCCCTTAAAGCACCCTTACACTGCTCAGTCAATAGACAAGGTTTATTTTGATGTGGTTGTTAGACTATATGGACTACTTGAGGCTATAACAAGTGACAAAGATGCAGTCTTACTAAGTTCATTTTGGCAGGAACTCTTTTCATTACAAGGAGTCCAATTGAACACCTCTACAACATATCACTCTCAATCAGATGGTCAGATTGAAGTTTTAAACTGATGCTTAGAAACATAGTTGAGGTGCTTTTGCAATGAAGACACTGTTGATTGGCATTCTTGCTACCTATGGCTGAATATTGGTACAACACTTCATACCATCCACACTACTCCCTATGAGGCTCTATATGGTCGACCTCCCCCACCGCGTTTACCATACCTACCAGGCGAGTCTACTTTATTAGAGGTCGACAACGCCTTATTGCAAAGGGAATTGAAGCTCCAACTACTTAAGCATTAATTGCACAAGGCTTAGTTGATGATGAAACAACATGCCGATTCACACAAGAGGAATCTTTCAGTGAGAGATTGGGTATATCTCAAGATATATCCCTACAAACAGTCTACTCTGTCTTCTCAACCATTCCACAAGTTAGTTGAAAAGCATTATGGTCCATTTCAACTGATCAAACGCGTTGGACCTGTTGCCTATACATTGCTTTTCCCACCCTCGGTGAAGAGCCACCCAACAGTCCGTGTATCCCTCTTAAAAAGTGTTATGCAGTACTTGGATCAAATTGCATACACACATGCTGTTGATATTGCTAACCCTCATTGCCCTAATCCTGAAGCCATTTTACAAAGCGTATGGTGAAAAAGGGGAATAAGGCCGTTGGCCAAGTGTTAGTTAAATGGTCTGGACTGTCAGCAGACCATGCTATATGGGAGTACTTCAATGTTCCAAAGACAAGGTTTCCTCATTTTGATCCTTGTGGTCAAGGATCTTTTTGCGGAGGGGAGTATTGATACGCAAATTATCAACTGATGAAGCCACGTTAGCAGAGGTCGTTAGAGTCAGTTCAAAAAGTAGTTAGCACAATGTCAAGTTAGTTAGCTAGATTCACGGAATAACAAATTGAGTTGTAATTTCCATTCCAAATTGAGTAGTATAAATGAATGTACTGAATTCATTATAATTAACGAGAAAGTATTACAATTTCCTACTCTAATTCTTCTTCTTCGAAATCTTCTTCTCTTCCATTTTTGGGCTGGAACACTCGAGCTTCCTTCGTAGAGCTCTTGTGCAACTACTGTATTCTCGATAACATTCCTAAATTCAAGTGTTGTTAACAATTTTGTTAACATTCTCCCCTCCCTTCCCTCTCCCCCCCAAAAAAAAAAAATCAAAAAGAATGCGTAAAAAAGAGGGCAAAAGGGCGTAACAAAGTTGAGCAAAAATATAAAAATGGAGACGCGAGGTATCGAACCCAGTACCTCGCGCTATTACAAGTACTATAAGTAGTCGCAAGAGAGTAGTTTTCCCGCCATGGTCGTAGCAATGGAAGTGGAGTCAGAGAGCAACCTTCTCCAGCGAAAACAGTCCCTTTACCATTCTCTGGTAGCTTTTTATCAACAATTCTCTTGTTCCTACCCTCTTGGTTGGCCTTCAATTCAAAGCTACTGTAGTCAATTTGCAAAAAAAATCTTCCTTTTTATTTTACCTTAATTTCTAGGTTTTCATTGCTTTAACAGGATGAGAGTTTTGAGATAGGGAAGGAGGTATACAGGGGACAACAGTACAGTCAAATATATTATGCTAGGCTCCATTTGATGCGTACTCTCCTTTACTCTCTCCTTCCCAATTGGAAACCCCATTTACCTGGTAACTAAACTTACCCCTTTATTTAACTGCTTTGTTTCCTTTTTAGTCTGTCACAACAAGAATTGCAAACTTGTGTACGTTATTATTGAAAATTCTACAAATTTTCTTGAATAGAGGAAGGGGAGAGTGCACGTTGACCACTACTCAAAGAATTACAGTACTGAACTATTCATTTCACCTTCTTTTAATTCATTGCGTTGGAAATTATGTTGGAAAAGTGAGTTGTTGAATTGTTCATCCTTTTTATTTTCCCCCCTTCGGTTCCCCTTCACGTGGAAAACTAATAAAAGAGAACTGCAAACTTTTGATACTTTTTTAAGATGAGGAATTATATGATCCAACGTACAAATGCAAAGGTGATCATTACTAAAGGTTTCAAATTCCAAATGTGCTCTATGAGTTTCGAAAGTTTTATCTCTGGTCCTCTTTTGATAAGTAAATTCGTCCTATTTTCTGGTGCCACCACTGACACTTATCTCCGCTGTTTATTTTCACTGGTCTAACTGTAGCTTAAGGTGGTCCTATATTGATTGTATCTTTAAAAGGTGGCTAAGTTAATTCCTTACAACACAAGGTGGAGCACAAGGAAGAGAAATTTGGAACTTGCACTTGTTACTTTAGCATCATTTAGAGCTTAACTATTGGTGGTTAGAAGGTTTGCAATATCAAATGTTACTTTGTCCTTGTGTTTTGTTTCCTTAACTACTGTATCTTCCATTTTGATTGCAGTCTGTACTGTTCTGGGATTAGAGGAAGGCAAAGAATGCATTATAGTTGGGACACTCTACAAGCACATGAAACTTAAACCTTCTGTTCTTGATGAGTACTCTAAAGAGGTAGAAAATGTTGGTGACACAACATGTTGATTTTCCTGTCTAAAAGTTTATTTTAGAACCTTTCTTGTGCAGATATGCATTGTACGTGTGTAAATATCTCCATTCTTTAAGTCACTAATATTTGAACTTGGTTGTACAGAGATCTGCTGCACCGCTTGTACAACGTCATAACTTTACGCACCCAGATGATAATTTAGTTCTGGAAGATGAGAGTGGAAGAGTCAAACTAAGTGGCTCTGCTCTTTTGCCATCTACATATGTAACAGGTGAGTAACTTTAGTTCAGTCCTGTCATGTAGCTGTTTTTTAAATTGATTTTGGTTGTACGATTGAGGGCTTTTGGCTGGTTTTCTAAATTACATTTTTGTTTGAAATTAACCAACATTGCCTTTCCTGTTAGAGAAAGTTTTTCTCCCTTTTGCAATTTTATTTTGAAAAATTTGAAACTTAGGTAGGGTAAGTTAGCTGGCTCAGAAATGACATAATTGCTTTGTTATGTGGTGTTCTGTAGGTATGATTGCTGCATTGCATGGAAAAGAAACTAGTGCTGGTGATTTTTTGGTTGAAGATGTTCTAGAGGCTGGTCTACCACAGCAAATAGAGCAACCAATTGACTTAGGTATCAAGTACCTAACTTCCCTGTTTTAGTTGTCAATAACATTATCTGGTGATTTGTGCGTGTGTTCATTGAGTACTGCATCCATACAGGCAACATATTTTTTAGATCTCTGATTGGCACACCTGGGGTTATTATATGATAGAAGTTCCTGCACAAAAGAATCGCGAAAACTTTCTTTGTTCGTGTATTCTTTTCCTAAGATTGTTTGATGAAAGCTATGTTTTGTTCTATGTGAACAATGTAAATTTCAGTGGCGGAATTGAGTGATCCCGGTCAACACGTGATTTAAGCTTAGCATAACTGATTTTAGAATTCTGGTCAATTTTGTCCATTAAAGTTTATTTTCTTTCTTGTCTCTAATATCTTGTTGGAGTTTCACTTCCTAATGTCCCCTTATTTGTCAATCACTTTTCTCTACTGTGTTAGCTACTTCATCCTGTTGATGGCTCAATTGAGAATCCTGATAACAAAACTATCTGTCTTAGACGGCATCAATAATTCTTTTATTTATGTGTGGCTCTATTTCTGATTTTGATCAGCCTGTCAGTGTGAACTTTGAAGCTAAACAGAATTGCAGAATCATTCAAATATGAAAATCTTTTTATAACTAAAAGTGTTTAGACTCTAGGAAAGTGTCAAATACTATAGCGTTCGCTTCACTAAAGGAAAGACTACTTTTTTTGCAGTTCTTTTTCTTTTCCTGGGACATAATCAGACATCTTGTGTTGCATGTAAACAGGTGAAGATAAATATGTGGTTTTCGTATCTGGTTTGAGTGTTGGGAGAAGCTCGTCTAATCCTCTCCAATTTCAACTTTTTGTTGATCACATCACTGGACATTTAGGAGACGTGAAGGTTCAATAGTATTCTATGCTTTACTTTCTACTCATAGTATTTGACACATGACAATCTGGCTAATGTTATGCTATCCTGAAATGTATCACTTGAAAAGGAACAAAATATCGCAGCTCAAATAGTTCAAGTTGTTATTGCTGGAAACTCTGTTGAAGTACCTCATGGACTTCTCAATGGACAGGTACTGATCTTTACTTTTCCTTGAAGCAACTTGCGTTTCCATCTCTTCTCCATCCAGTATCTTTTTCCTCGTGTACGTCAAATAAATGCTACTCCTCATCCAGAGGAGGATTTTTTCGATTCGCATGCTAGAATTGCTAACACTTCTCTCTTGGCATTAAAATTGTCGATAGAAATTGGATGAACATTTTTGCTGTTTCAGATGTAGATTAAACTCCAAGAAACATCTTAAAGAAATTGTTTGTTTTAGTGCGTCAAATGCTTTGTGATAATAAGTGCTAAATTAAGAAGTATTACTTTTGCTTATTTTTTTTAAAAAAAGAAGTCCATTAACAACACAACAGTACATATCCAACTAGGTGGTTTTAAGACTTCTTGTTGTAGCACTTACATTAGATCTGGTTTTTGCCGGTCTTTTTGTTTTAGTTAGAAACCTCTATGTCAATGTAGGGATAAGTGAGATTTAGAGAGCCTCTTGTTTCGAGAATCCTAATATTTACTTAAAAGACAAATTATTTAGTTCTGAAATGAGCCTATATGGACCAAAAAATGGTTCCAGAGGATTCCATTGTCGATCCCAATTATTTTGGGATTGAGGCTTTGTTGAATGATTGACTTATTCGTATCCTTGATCCAAATATCAATTTATTGGAAATACTGATCTACAAGTTTTCTGTTAGCAAATGAGATCTTTATTGCTGTTAAGTGGTTAGTCATGTATAGTGTCCCACATCGGGAAGTAGATACATATTATTATGTAATCACCGTATATAAATAAGGTTGTACAACACTTTAACTAATTAATTAGATTTTTCTCCCGTGCATTCTCACATGGTATTAGAGCATTAGTGAGAAACTTATCGCTGTGCATCATTCCAACGACTTTCAGGAAGAAACACCTCGTCGCCGTGCAATTTTTCGGCGACTTAGAAGGTTGTCCGCAAGCAAATCACTTTCTGTTGGTGCTGTGTGATCACGCCCAACTATGTCTTATAAAAAGGACTAAGCGATCGCTGCAAATATAATCCGGTTTACAAGTCCGGAGTCGAATCCCACAGAGAACTAAGGTTTCACTATAATTGTTCAATATTGCTAAGAAACACAAGTCCAAACAATTTCCTAATTATAGAGATTATAATATTTATTTCTAACTAATTAACTAACAACTATTATAAAGTAGTAAAATTATCAACTAACAAGGATGAAATTTGAGACAAGACTAACGAGGTGTAGAGTTATTATTTCCCCAAATGTTGGAATCCTTCCCGCTATATTCCCTACAGTTTCGCCTATGTATTCTCCACTGATCTTGAGCACTTTAGATGCCGTAATTCTCTCTCGAGCAACTACAACAATTTACTAGACATATTCTCTCGAACTACGCTAGTTGGCTTTATCTAACCGCTCATTATGACCACGTCAAGTCTTTGTTATTTCTAAACCTACCTTTAAACCCGTTGTATTGATTTCTCACATATGTTAGGAGTGACGTNGTGTTTTTATATTATTAACCCGTTGTATTGATTTCTCACATATGTTAGGAGTGACGTTGTTCAACAACCACCTAAATATGTATCCTTTCTCAAGCAACACATAATAAATAGGCACAATCAATCGATGGCCATTCAATCAACAACAATAAACACGTAGTTGAACAAGTAGAGAAATCCAACGGCTCAATAATATAAAAACACAACAAAAATTTATCCTACAAAAGGTTCCATCAAAACCCTAGATAACAAATTAGCTATTCATAATAGTATATAAAACTACAATACTAAAAGTCATAACCAACAATGAAAAATAGGAAGAGGAAGGAAAAACTCGTAGAAGAATTCCCCGCCTTGCTCCTATTGTGTCTCTGCCTCCTTAGGTCGAATCTCCAATCTCCTTAGCCTCCTTAGGTCTAAATTATGTCAAAAGTAGGTCCAACCCCCTCAAAATACCGTTTTTCCATGTATATATACCAAGTAGGGTCGGACCCAAACATTATACCTTCTCTTACGCGAAAAAGGACAGTTTTTCAAGTCTGGAGTAGAGCGGCCGCGCTAAGACCACGCTAGTGGCCGCGCATATCCAAAAGTTTTTGCCCCATTTGCCCGTCAGGTTCCCGGTCGTGGTTTCGACCGCGTTTTTCACCCTGTTCCGTTTGGAATTTGAAAAAACGTAAAACATGAAAGTTGTAGCCCTTTGAGTTAGCTTTCCAACCATATATTATATAGCCCAAATGGAGTTCGGAGCAAAGAGTTATGTCTATTTTACTAGACAGTGCCTCCTCGAGTCTTCGTTTGTTCTTAACTATCAAATTTGACCCCTGAACACGATCCCAACTTAATTCCTTGGGCTTTTACTCAGACTTCAAAGCTCCAAATCACTTGAATTCATTCCATAACATCTATATAGCTCGGAATCACTCCTACAAGGCATAAAACACACAATTAGTACAAAACCCTAGCGATTAAAGCTCAAACTCAATTAAAGTGCAGTAAATTAGAGTGTAATAAGCGACTAAAATACGCAATTCTAGCCTATCATCACTGTGCAAAAACCAACACCACCACGAGACTCCTCAGGCTCAGGCGAGGAAACACCAGTCAACCCCACCAGAAAACTCACACCCGCGCGCCCTCACGCGCCAAAAAGGAAAACAAATTCTGGCGAGATTTGACCCACGCGCCGGCGCGTGAGACCATTTCCGGCCAGATTTTGGAAAAGTACTCCAGTCGGATCGCCTAGTAGTTCCGAGCCTACCGATATCTTTTTCTTCTTATTCTGATCACTTTGAGATTTTCCGGCAACTACACTAACTTTCCGGCAGCTACAGTGATTTTTCCGACAAAATCCTTTTTGGACAGATTACTCAGGAGGTTATTCCGAGTCTTTCATTCAAGTTTAAATCAAATTCCGACCACTTTTATATTCTCCGGCGTAACACTATAATTGCATTCGTATCCGAAGCCTTTATTCACAATCCGTCGGATCCAATTCATTGAATCCAATCCAGATGGTTTCTTTACCAGATTATATTGAGTTCCTTCCGTAAGCATGTAAACAGACATATCCAGGGATAGTTTACGTTGTTCAAACAGATAGTAGCGTGACTTGTGTCTCCAAATCTTCAACCTTCGAGTCTTGGGTCATTGATTCAGGTGCATTTGATCATATTTCTGGTAACAAATCTCTTTTCACTAGTATTTTGTATTCTCAATCTCTTCCAACAGTCACAATGGCCAATAGGTCTCAAACTATGGTAACTGCAATAGGTCAAGCAAGCCCACTTCCTTCCTTACCTTTAGATTCAGTTCTTTATGTACCCAATAGTCCTTTTAATCTCATAGCCGTTGGTCGCTTAGCCAAATCAGTTAAATGCTCTGTTTTATTTCTTGATGACCTTATTTTTATACAGGAACGCAGTACGAGGCACAAACTTAGTACCGGGCATGAATCAAATGGACTTTATTACCTTATCCTTGCAAAATCACATGGACTCAAATCTTGTCTTCCTTCAATAACTTGTCTTGTTACCGATTCACCAAATTTATTACATAAACGGTTGGGATATCCCAGTTTGTCAAAACTTCAGAAAATGGTACCTGGTTTATCTCACTTGTCCACTTTAGAGTGTGAGTCATGTCAGCTCGGTAAGCATAGCTGCTCACATTTCCCTTGACTGTTTGATAATCGGGCAGAGTCACCTTTCACTTTAGTCCATTCAGATGTTTGGGATCCTAGTCGGGTCAGTTCTACCTTGGGATTTCGATACTTTATCAGTTTCATTGATGATTATACCAGGTGCACTTGGATATTTTGAGGAAAAATCGGTCTGACTTGTTTTTTATTTTCCAGACCTTCCACGCTGAAATTCAAAATCAATTTGGGGTTTCTATTCGCAAATTTTGTAGTGATAACGCGCTAGAGTATTTGTTTTCCCCATTTCAGTAGTTTATGAACTCTCATGAGATTATTCATCAAACATCTTGTTCGTACACATCTCAACAAAATGGGGTAGCTGAAAGAAAGAATAAACATCTTATTGAAACTGCTCGTACCCTACTCATACAATCTCATGTTCCGTTGCGTTTTTGAGGGGATGCGGTTCTTACATCTTGCTATCTTATTACTCGTATGCCATCTTCAGCTATCCGGAATCAAGTTCCATTCTCTGTCCTGTTTCCCCACTTACCTTTGTTCTCTCTTCCAGCCCGTGTCTTTGGGAGCACGTGTTTTTTCATAACCTTATTCCAGGAAAAGATAAGTTAGCTCCTCGTGCTCTTAAGTGCGTATTTCTGGGTTACTCGATAACCCAAAAGGGGTATCGATGCTTTTCTCCGGACCTCCAGCGCTACCTTATGTCCGCTGATGTTACCTTATTTGAAACCCAATCATACTTCACAGGTCCAGGTAATCACTTAGATATTTCTGAGGTGCTAACAGTTCCATCTTTTGGAGATTCAGTCACTATCTCCCATTCATCTTCCTCTACAACTCCAGCTCCACCACCTACAACCACATATAACTCCAATTCCACCACCTATAGCTCCAGTTCCATCACCTAGTCTAGTTCAACCTTCTGCAACTCCACCACTCTTGACTTATCATCGTCGTCCATGTCCAGTAGCAGCCTAAGGCCCAGGTGATTCACGTCCTGCATCAGATTCTGTACCTACTGCGGATTTGTCTCCTTTTAGTCAACCAATTGCTCTCCGCAAAGGTGTACGATCCACACTTAATCCTAATCCCCATTATGTCAGTTTAAGTTATCATCGTCTATCATCACCTCATTTCATCTTTGTCCACTGTTTCTATCCCTAAGTCTACAGGTGAGGCACTATCTCATCCAGGATGGCGACATGCTATGATTGAGGAGATGTCTGCTTTACATGCGAGTGGCACTTGAGAGCCTGTTCCTCTTCCTTCGTGTAAATCTATTGTTGGTTGTCGTTGGGCTTATGCGGTCAAAGTCGGCCCGGATGACCAGGTTGATCGGCTTAAGGCTCGTCTTGTTGCAAAAGGATACACTCGGTTTTTTGGGCTTGATTATAAGTGACACTTTCTCTCCCGTGGCTAAAGTGGCATCTGTTCGTCTCTTTTTGTCCATGGCTGTTGTACGTCATTGGCCTCTTTATCAGTTAGACATTAAGAATGCTTTTCTCCACGGTGATCATGAGGAAGAAGTTTATATGGAGCAACCACCTGGTTTTGTTGCTCAGGGGGAGTCTGGTGGTCTTGTATGCCGATTGCGCAGGTTACTATATGGTTTGAAACAGTCCCCTCGAGCTTGGTTTGATAAGTTCAACACAGTTATTCGGGAGTTCGACATGACTCGTAGTGAAGCTGATCACTCTGTGTTTTATCGGGATTCTGCTCCTAATCTGTGTATTTATCTGGTGGTTTATGTTGATGATATTGTTATTACTGGCAATGATCAGGATGATATTACTAATCTGAAGCAGCATCTCTTTCATCACTTCCAGACTAAGGATTTGGGCAAATTGAAGTACTGTCTAGGTATTGAGGTCGTTCAATCTAGCTCAGGTATTTTTATTTCGCAGCGGAAGTATGCCTTAGACATTCTTGAGAAGACTGGAATGATGGCCTGCAGACCTGTTGACACTCCTATTGATCCGAATGCTAAGCTTCTGCCTGGACAGGGGGAGCCTCTTAGAAATCCTAAGAGATATAGGAGGTTGGTTGGCAAATTGAATTACCTCATAGTGACTAGACCTGGCATTTCTTTTCCGGTGAGTGTTGTAAGTCAATTTATGGATTCTCCCTGTGATAGTCACTAGGATGCAGTTGTTCGCATTCTTCGGTATATAAAGTCAACTACAGGCAAAGGAGCAGATTGTTAGGTACACAGATGCTGATTGGGCAGAATCACCTTCTGATAGACGTTGTACGTCTGGATATTGTGTTCTAGTAGGAGCTCATTTGGTCTCTTGGAAGAGCAAGAAACATAATGTAGTTGCTCGATCTAGCGCCGAAGCTGAATATCGGGCCATGGCTATGGCAACATGTGAGCTAGTTTGGGTCAAGCAGTTGCTTATGGAGTTGAAGTTCGGAGAAATCAGCAAGATGGAACTGGTGTGTGATAATCAAACTGCTCTTCATATTGCGTCAAATCCGGTGTTCCATGAGAGGACTAAACACATTGAGATCGAATGTCACTTTGCAGAGAAAAGATACTCTCAGGAGATATTGTTGCAAAATTTGTAAAGTCGAATGATCAGCTAGCATATATTTTCACTAAGTCTCTTACTGGTTCTCGTATTAGTTACATCTGTAACAAGCTCGGTACATATGATTTATATGCACCAGCTTGAGGGGGAGTGTTAAGTAGTTAGTCATGTATAGTGTCCCACATCGAGAAGTAGATACCTATTATTATGTAATTACTGTATATAAATAGGGTTGTACAACACTTTAATTAATTAATTAGATTTTTCTCTCGTGCATTCTCACAATTGCCAAGTCTTTGACATGTTGAATTGCTGTGATTTCTGTGCCTTTGATGTTATGTTAGTTGTTAGAAGCCATCTTGCTGACTTTATATTTTATAGTGTTGTCTTGATTGAATGATATCTTTGCAATATGATGAGACATATGTTGCATGTGCCACAAGTGACTATTGATTACTTCTTTTTGTTGATCTATACCTGTATTCTTGCAATTAATAGTGTAATTTGGAAGTGATGGTCTGATACTAGTTATCTTATGTTGCTCTGAGAATGATATTTAAATTACTGAAGTTTTTTGTTTGATGAAGTACTAAATTTTATTGTGGCTCTGAATGGTGTTTAAATTACAGAAAATTTTCTTTTGGACAAAGTAATAAATTTTATCAATTAGATGAGAAATCTCCGTAGAATATGTATACAAAGCATGGTTCTCTACAAAATAGCAATTAATCATCAATTCTGACTGGATTTCACAGCTGCTGCAGTAGTATACAGAAAACAGAAGAAAAATCCTCAAATTTGTACAAAATACTCGTCTACATGCCCTCAAATGCCCCCGTGTTCCACTCCTTACATATGTCCACATAAGCGCTAAACAGTGACATACCATATCTACTTCTCCACCTCTTTCTAAATTTCAACATATCCTTGATTGAGCCTGGCATCACCCAATTAATCCCTAAGATATTCTTTAAAACGCAACATAACCAATGAGTAGTTGAATAATAAATGGTTAATGTCATCTCCGGTAGGCTTGCACGTAATAATCAACGATTGTAGATTTCCTACTTTTCCTCAGATTCCTAACCATGTGAAGTGCTTCCCATATGCCATTAATATGAAGAAACACACCTTTCGGAGCACTGGGAGTTGTTACTGACTTACTGGGGACCTTACTGATGAATAAGGGAACTCATATCCTCCTTCACAACAGTCTACTGTAAAATGATCCAAGTAGACAATCATTTCCTAGTTCCCCCCCCCCTCCCCCA
>ML387613.1:57990-84950 GCA_005239525.1 Nicotiana knightiana | reverse complement strand
AAAAAAAAAAAAAAAAAAAAAAGAAGAAAGAAGAAAAACAATCTTCTTCCCTTACTGTGTATCTGAGAGAAGGGTATTCAACTGATTTGAAATTCTGCCTTCATTGCCATGGCAACCTTTGGAAGCTTCATAGTAAAATCTATATATTGATCTTTTGATTTTTTTTTCCCAGGGTATTGATCAGCCATTTAGGCAGAAGATGTACGATGTCAGGTAGAAGTTTGCTGTGCAAAAGACATCCATTAGACTCAGATTTATAGAACGGTTGTCCTGTATCTTTAGACAGTTAAACTTTGGGAATTTCTGTATTTTTTCAAAGAATTTGTGTTTCAGTTTGCAGAACCCTTTACCCTGTTTGATTTGCAAGATGTGGGAGAAAATACATATTTCTGTCTATCATATCATAGTCCGTTTGTCCTAGTTAGAAGTTCCAGTTTCATAACAAAGTCAGGATTGATATTGTCATTACTTACTAGTATCAAGATTGCTAGTATAATCAATTTTAATAACAATTACAATATCGTCCAGAAGAAAACCTTTAGACTTGTAATCCAAGAATTTGTGTAGAAATATCAATAATAAAGGGGACATAGTCGCTAATGAATATGTTCTAGTGGTCTCAATTCTTTCATCGGAGCAGTGCGCCCAACGCGCGCAAGAGTATGTCACAACTAATGATCAAGAAAAAAAAGGGAGAAATTCAAAATAGCCAGATTTACAAGTGATCATTCAAAAATAATCACAGTTTAAAAGTAATCGAAATTTAGCCACTTTTCATATAAAGATAAATCTGATCGAAAACACTGTTCAAAATTCGGAAAATAATCCAGCATAATATATTGGAATTCCAGTATAATATACTGAAGTTCCAGCATAATTATATTGGAACTCCAGTATATTATACTGGAGTATGAACTTCCAGCATTATATACTGGACTAATATGCTGGAAGATCATACACAGGTGCTCTAATCTCCAATATATTATGCTGGAACTGTTAATATACATGTATCTTTTACCATGTTAGCCTACGAATTGTTGTATATTACCCTTCTAAATAAGGGTATTCTTCTCTTACACTTATGTACTGCTTTATAAATACAATGACAACCCCAAAACATTACTTTGGGGTATTATTATATCAAGAACTTTCCGCGTGTTGGAGTTCCAGCATAATATGCTGGAAGTTCATACACAGGTGCACCGATTTCTAGTATATTATGCTGGAACTTTCCGTGTTGCTGCAAAATCGTGGCCATTTTTTAATGACTTTACAAATGCTGACTATTTTTGAATGACGAGTCCGAAAACTGGTAACTAGTAGATACTTATCTACACTATTGTTTATCTGCCCCTACTTACTAGCATCAAGAACTAGTAAAGTGAATAAATAGCAGGTGTATATACTTTGTTTTCATGTCCATCCATCAACCTTGACCAGGCTACTTTCTTAACCATCTTTTCCTTTTATTCTTGTTTATTCTCAATAATTCTTCCTATTATTCTGTATTCAATACGAAATACATATACAATTTAGTTAGACCGGGTTCAGTGCCAAAAGGTTCATGATCTTTAACCAACGTACAAATCCAAGTTATTATTAATTTAACTTGTGCTATACTCAGCTATTGGTTTGGTGTTATTAATTTAATTTTTGTGTATGTGTGTTCAATTTCTTGATTCAGAAGCAAAGCATGGATTTGTAATTTTACTTTTTCATGCAAGAATATTTTAAGTCGTACATTTGCTTCTACTTTATATTAGCCAGCATTTCTTGTTTGCTCTCATTAAAAGTAGTTGTTGCCTTATTGGCGTCCTAAGTAATCTTGTTTAAAACTCTATGTGCTAATAAGATATTGTCCTTTTGAATGTAAACGTTGTTATTGTTGTTGTTGTTGCTATCTAACAATATAATATAACTAGTTATATATGTTACTTACTATTTATTCAAGAACGTTATCAATCAATGTTGTCATTAAATAGAATTATATGTTATTATTGTTTAACTCTTATCTAAAAACTCTTAGGTAGTCTTATTCTATTACTTAGGAAAACTATATTGAATGTGACCGTGGTCTTAGTCTAAGATTATTACCTTAGAATTTTAGCTAAAGATTTCCTCTAAAATTGCTAAGCTACTCTAAAAATTTCTCGCAGAGAATGCGAAGCTGTTCTGAGCAAAATATGTGTCTTAAAGCATTTCATCGATTTATTTTTCTAGAAAATGTGAAAGTTATAAAAGAAACAACAAATATGACTTAATTGAATATATGATAGCAGTTGTAACTTGTATATGCATTAATTAATTAATTAGGGGCAGAACAAAAATTATATGGGAAAATTTCACTGAAGTAAAGACTCGTTATACAAAAGTCATTTGTTTTTCTTAAACATAAAAGTCAGCTAATTAAGGCCTAGATAAATAAAATATGAAGTATATACTTGGCCGAAAAATATATTTTTTGTTCGGAAAAATCTGATGTGGTACTTGACAGGCCTAAGAGAATGGATTAAGATGTAATTATCCATATGTCCAATTTAAACGACAGTGCCAAGGTAGCCGCTAATTAGATATATTTTTATTTTTTTTGCCACTGTTTAAAATGTATTTACTTTTAGCAAGTGCTTCATAAATTATTATCCGGCCGGATGAAAATACCCCTGTGTTAGATATGGGCGCCGTGTAAATATTAAGGATGCGGTGTCCTTAACTTCATGAATGCTGTGTAAATATTAAGACAGAGTGTCCTGTATTTGCACATTTCGTTGTTAAACTTTAGGACATCATGTCCTTAACTTCATATATATGTGCAGTGTAAATGTTACGGACATGGCGTCCTTAACTTCATGTGTGCAGTGTAAATGTTAAGGACATAATGTCCTTAACTTGTATTTGCACCTTCTGTTGTTAAATTTTAGGACCCCACGTCCTTAACTTCATATGTACAGTGTAAATGTTAAGAACATGGTGTCCTTAACTTTATGTGTGCAGTGAAATGTTAAGGACATAATATCCTTAAATTTAGGTTCATTCAGGGATAATTTGGCATGTTTTAGCGCGAGTTTTGGAAATTGAAAGTTCAAAGTTCATAGATTTCGATTTGAGGTGTGATTCGTCGTTTCAATATTTTTATGTGTGTTTTGAAGCCTCGAGTAGATTCGTGTATGTGACCTGTTGGTATGTTTGGACGGGGTCCCGAGGGGCTCAGGGGTGTTTCGGATCGATTTCGGACCATTTTTCTTCATGTTGCTATTGATGAGGAGTTGTTGGTTTTGGTTGTTCCGCATCTGTGATTGATATTGCGCAGGTGCGATGGCCGCAGACACGAGCCAAGCGTCCGGATGCGAGGTTTCATTGAGGAGTGAAGATTCGCAGGTGCGGAGGTAATTACGCAGAAGCGTGAGTGCAGATGCGGTCATGGCCATCGCAGAAGCGGCCTGTCTGGCAAATGCGAGCCCTTTTCTGCAAAAGCGAAAGTCGCAGATGCGGCCACTTATCCGCAAATGCGAAAGTGCTGGGTAAAGTTATAAAAATCAAGGTTTTGGTTCTTTCTTCATATTTTAAGATGCGGGACTCGGATTGAGGTGATTTGTGGAGCAAAATTCGTCACAAGGATTGGGTTTGGAGCCGTTCAGAGGCCGAGACGCGCGGGATGACATCTTTGGAGCATCGCTTGGCTTGCTCCACATTTGTATTGGCTCGTTCGAGGTAAGTAACTCTTCTATACTTAGTGCTGAGGGTATGAAACCCCGCATTACGTGTTATATGATTGGTATTGAGGTGACGCACATGCTAGGCGACGAGCGTGTGGGCGTGCACCTGTGAATTGGGACTCTATGGTTCCCATGGCACTGTATAGTGGCCCTATTTTGTCGATATCTGCGTTTTCACCATGTGATAAAGTAATTGAGCTGTCAATCATGCTAGATATCATGTTTTACACTTTATGCCGATACTGTTGAGACCCATAGTTGTAGTTCTTGATGTCATTTCACAAACTTCATTGATATTTTGTACTCAATCATGTTCATGCATTCATATCATATCTCAGTCTGAGTTGTTATTTATTGATACATCATATTTTTGTTGTCGGGCTAGTTTCATGACATTGTGAGCCCGTGAGTCAGAATGGAGAGATTGAGGACTGAGTCCTGGTTGTGAGGATATTTATACCATAGCACGTGAGTTATCCGTGTGGATCCAGGTATTGATATCATAGCACGTGAGTTGTCCGTACGGATCCGGATACTGATATTATGGCACGTAAGTTCTCCGCGCAGATTATGGCGCTCGGGCTGTAGGAGTCCCTCCGAAGTCTGAACACCCCCAGTGAGTGCAGTCGACTATAAATGTGTGTGGATCGGGCTGCACGCCGCAACGGTTATTGTACATCGCTGAGTGTCTGAGTGTGCTGAGCATTGAGTAGTGAGATTGAGTGCCTTGAGAGTGTAAGTACATGATTCATCTCTGAGATACATGGCATTTGTATGCATACAGGACATACATGCATAGAGATGCATCTTCCCTCATGCTATATAGTATCACGTCATCCATGACTTATCATACACATTGATATGTGGGCATAAAGAGGTCTTTTATACTTGTTATTTGGAAAGAAAATGAAACATCTTATTTATTGTTGAAAGAATTTTGGGAAAAAACCACAGTTTTCAAACTTACTTGTATTTCGGCATCTTTGGCAAAAGATTTGAGTTTAACTAAGTTTGAAAAGCATGCCTATTTCTATGGAACTGTGAACGAGTTGAGCATTTCACTTCTGAGATACCCCTTTTATTACTTGTATTATGCTGTTATGAATTGTTGTAGAATACCGGTATTGGACCCGGCATGGTGATAGTTCGTCACTGCTTTCAACCTAAGGTAATACTACACTTCTGCACATTACATGCAGATGTTGGCGGCTGTTGTTGCTGTGTTCGTTGGTTGCTGAATTTGAAGATGTACCCGCGTCCGTGGTGAAGCTGCCTCTTTTGTTCGGGGTAGCCTTAGATTTTGGAACTCTGTTTATGTATTTTCAAACAAACGATGTATTATTTCATTTCAGTTTTGTAAATTCTATTCTTAGACGCTCATGATTTGTACTACCAGTCCTTGGGAAATGTATAAAATTCAGTAAATTACTTTCATCTAATTGTTTTGTTAATATAATTGAAATTGGATAACTATTAGTTGGCTTACCTAGCGGGTTGGGTTAGTTGCCTTCACGACTAGTGGATTTGGGGTCGTGACAGATTGGTATCAGAGCTCTAGGTTCATAGGTTCTACAAGTCATGAGCAAGTGTTTAGTAGAGTCTTGCAGATCGGTCTGATGACGTCCATACCTATATTCGAGAGGCTACAGGACATTTAGGATATACTTCCCATTTTTCTTTCCGTATCTTTCGACATTTATTCAGCTTGAAGCGTAACTCTTTGAATTCCTTCCACGTATTCGTGTGCGCACATGAGCGCTCGGTATCAACTGTACATCAACGGCTTGTGATTTCCATGGTTGAGGTGCGAGATGTGATTTTGGCATGTTGACGATGGGCCAATATGGAGGACTTGAGGATGGGTTTTGTCCGTGGCTTGAGTACGGAGATTTCGATTGTGTGAGCACGTGTTTTTGGGCATTATATGCTCGTGGTGTCCTTATTGGTGGGATTTGTGATTGGCTGACCATGTGTTGAGCATGATTTGATTGCGATATGTGTTCGAATGTGACAAGAAGAGTTTACTTAAGATATAGTAAGGACTATTGGGTGTTTGACTTCTGTCTTGATTTGGCGTATGGCCTCGAGTTATGGGTGTGTTAAAGGACCTCTCATGTAGTTTATTTGTGGAGTGAAGTAGATCTTCATGTTGTGTTATGAGTTCAGACTCAGGAAGATTAAGTGATTGCGTAATAGTTATGACTATGGAAGGGCATAGAAAGATGCCCGTTTGAGGCAAAACAGGTGGGCTATCTCCTGCGAGGTGTCTTGAGGTTGTGTGGTCCCTATGATATTTTGTGGAGAGTCCTCTTTTACCAGTATATGATATATGTTGCAATTTGAGTTTGTATCGCTTGTGGAAGTAGGCTTGACTATTACAAGGGTGATGCAAGATTTGCGGATGATTTGAGGTATTAGATGTGTGGTATTATCTGGGTTATTGAAGGATTTAGTTGTATCTCACTACGGTAATATGATAGTAATAGAGTATAGGCATTGCGAGTTATTGTGTGTTTTGGTCTATGGCTTTGAGCCAAGTGGCGGAGTCTGCTATCGATGAATTGATTGCACGATTATGTGTTGTATTGGTTTCGGTTTGAGGTATACTAGTGAATGTTATGACTACAGTGGTTGAGATTGAGAATGACTCGAGTAAGGGAATTTCTGGATACAAGTTGTATTACAGTCTATGGGTATATGGGAATCATGGAATAATTGAGTGGTTAGTTTTGAAGGATGTAGTATGCATGGAGTAGGAGATTTCTCGGTTGCTTAGGAGTGTGGGTTACTCCCTTGGGTGTTGGTGTGCTAATGGGGCACAGGTCGCTCGTCCCGTTTGGTCGGTTTAATTGAGAATTGAGCAGAGTCAATGACTCTCGAGAATGGTTCTAATGGATTCAAGATTTATATGTAACAATTGAGAATCTCCAGGATGTGTATTTGGCTAGAAACTGAGATTTACATTGGATAGTGTCAAGACTTATGGCATTTCTATATCACTATGGATTCTACATATCAATATCAGGGAGGTGAAGGTAATGGCTTGAGACTCGCAGGAAGTCTCTTTAGAGTAAGTATTTGGGTTGTGGTACTTTTGGGATACATAAAGAGGGAATTCAATGGCTTATAAGCCTTAGGGCAGCATGATTCTATGCTAGAGTTCGTGGGGCAGATTTTAGTTAAGGATAGTAGTGTAATAGCAAGGAAAAGTATCGATTCGAAGGCAATTTGGAGAATATGACAGCTTGGTAGTAGGTTAGATCGGCATGGTAATGGGTATGATCGGTTCTTTTGATGCTTAGGACGTGGTAAGTTTCTACATGTGTTTTATGGCGAGAATCTTGGGTTTTGACGGCCTGCGTAGCTTGGCTAAGTTAGAGGGATTCGGTCCTGACGGTTTGGGTAAGTGCAAATGAGTTTCAGAGAGTCCTTGATGGTATCCACCACGGTTCGATATGTACATTTCCTACTGGCGTGAGGAGAATGTGACGTATAGTGAATTTCTCCTGGATGAAATCAAATGGAAGGTCCTTGGTTAATTGAGTATGTAGTTGCTTGCGACTTGGAGTGGACTATGAAATTCTTGTATTTTGCATATGATGGCATGGTAAATGCGGTGTGTTGTGTGGGATTGAGATTTGCATGTGCTAGGTCTCAGTTCAGTTTTGAAGGGAAGGTCACAAAATTCGTAGGCAGTAGGGACGATTTCAGATGACGAGGTAATGATGTTACTAGCTGGTATGGCTTAATGAGAGTATACATTTCGGAAAGGGCAATGTGTTTGATTTATGGATACTTCATTAATTCTGCGACACTCTCCTGGTTGATCGGCTGCTGATATTCGTATTTTGCTATGCGGCAAGGAAGAATTTTAGAAGTATTTCTCATGGGAAGATCATGTATTAGAGATATGTTAGACATTCTGGTGGTAGAGTTGGGATCATATATGGTGATATGTGTGTTCTATAGGTTTGGAAACTAGGAGCTCTCAGGAGTAGATTGCTTCATAGTTGTGGGCTGTGAGGTTGTGGCCGAAGCTAGCTAAGTGATAATGTGTGTTATGATTCAGTTATTGTGGACTTTCGAAGGGTTACTTATCTATTTGTGGGGGACCGGAGTCAATTTGGGGGTCTACTGGTGGGCCCAATTAAGATATGTAATCTATACCGAGTTAGATTGGTTGGCTCCGAACTCCTTTTGTTGAGGGATGTGCCATTCAGTTGTTGTTGAGCTTATTCGTGTTCTGAAATGATCTGTGGGTTACTCTTCTATGCTACGAGGAGTTGTGATTCGTTGGTTATATGCACATGTGGTGCGGTTCTATTGGGGTCCTATAGCGGAATTTAAGCGAGAAGAGTGTAAGGTACTACTTGTTAATGGCGTATTGGTTATGCTCTTTTGGGTTTTGTATGACATTGTGTCATTGCTTCTTCGCGGTTACGGTAATGCACTTTAGATGCTTGATATCGAATTTCGCATGTTAGTGATTTGAGTAGAGTGGCTCGAGGTATATAATATGGATCAACGTTTGGATGAGTCACGCATTGTAGTGAAGCCGTATTGAGGTATGATCCTTTATGTGAGATTTGTGTGTTTTGGTTCCACGGTGGGTGATGGGTTCTTAGCTTTGTGGTGGTGGTACCCATTGAGTTTGCGGGACAGTTCTCTTTATTGCATCATTTTCGTCATTAAATACAGTTGGATTGTTGCTTATTGGTGCATGGATTGCATGGTTTGTGGCTCCGAGTAGTATTTGTGTTACGTGTTAGTAGGTTAGTTGGTATTCAATAAGATGAAGTCCGCCGGATCTAGGATGGGTGCTATAGGATTTGATCGCGGTATATTTAGAAGGATAATATCAGAAGTCGGCTTAGGGATTGGCTATAGTTCTTGTTGAAGGAGAGGGAGCTCCACAACTTGTTGATTTGATGAATGGTTATGAGTTTTCGCGTGTTATTTAATTATCGGCAGTGTACGAAGGATTTATAGTGCGATTTTATTAGATACGAGGTTTCTTACCGGCATCGGGTTGATCTGAGCAGTTACTATGATCAGAGATTATTTCTATGAGTATTTGAGTTAGGAGGTATATCATGCGATTGTATCTTGGACTACGGATATGGCTTGATACATCTTGTTCAGACTTATACAGTGTGTAGATACGAGATGCTGATCTTATAGAAAATTTCGGATGTTGGAATTGGATTGTAAGACTTATGGGCTTGGTTGAATTGAGAAATTTCAGTTATGTTGTGTTATCAGACCTATATGGGATAGGGTGACGTGGGATCACCCCCGGGTATGTGCATGGTAAGGTTATGCGGCAGTTTGATGGTTTTGAAGAACAATTCTTGGTATGTTCGAGGACGAACGTATGTTTAAGTGGGGGAGGATGTAACGACCCGACTGGTCGTTTTGAGCATTTACACTTCGCTCGGTAGTTTGCAGGCGTGAGTAGATCCGTGTGATGCATTATGACTTATGTGAATTGTCGGTTTTGGTTTTCAGGTTATTTGGAATCAGTTTGGAAGAATGAATTTCATGGTTGAGGCTTTGAGTTGAAAGAGTTGACCAAGTTTGACATTTTGAGAATTTGACCCCGGAATGGAGTTTTGATGGTTCCGTTAGGTCCAGACGGTAATTTTGGACTCGGGCGCATGCACATATTGCATTTGGATGTTTCTAGAAGATTTCGGCACAAGTTGGCAAAAATTAGAAATTTGAAGGTTTAAATGTTCATAAGTTTGACCGGTAGTTGACTTTGAAGATATCAGATTCGGATTGTGGTTACGAGAATTGGAATAGCTTCGTCATGTCATTTGATACCTGTGTGCAAAATTTGGGTTCATTCCGGGATAATATGGTATGTTTCGACGCGAGTTTTAGAAATTGGAAGTTCAAAGTTCAGAGATTTCGATTTGAGGTGTGATTCGTCGTTTCGATATTTTTATGTGTGTTTTGAAGCCTTGAGTAGGTTCGTGTTATGTTATGTGACGAGCGTGTGGGTGTGCACTCTATAAATTGGGACTCTGTGGTAACCATGGCACTGTATAGTGACCCTATTTTATCGTTATCTGTGTTTTCACCATGTGATAAAGTAATTGAGCTGTCAATCATGCTAGATATCATGTTTTAGACTTTATGCCGATACTGTTGAGACCCATAGTGGTCTTGTCGTTCTTGCTGTCATTTCACAACCTTCATTGATATTTTATACTCAGTCATGTTCATGCATTCATATCATATCTTAGTCTCCATTGTTATTTATTGATACATCATATTCTTGTTGTCGGGCTAGTTTCATGACTGTGAGCCTGTGAGTGAGACTGGAGAGATTGATGACTGAGTCATGGTTGTGAGGATATTGATACCATAGCACGTGAGTTATCCGTGCAACACGTGAGTTGTCCGTGCGGATACATGTATTGATATCATAGCACGTGAGTTGTTCGTGCAACACGTGAGTTGTCCGTGCGGATCCAGATATTGATATTATGGCACGTGAGTTGTCCGTGCAGATTATAATGCTTGGGCAGTAGGATCCCCTCCGGAGTTTGAACACCCCCAGTAAGCGCAGTTGACTATAAATGTGTGTGGATCGGGCTGCACGCTGCAGTGGTTATTGTACAACACTGAGTGTCTGAGTGTGCTGAGCATTGAGCAGTGAGATTGAGTGCCTTGAGAGTGTGATTACATGATTCATCTCTGAGATACATGGCATTTGCATGCATACATGACATATAGGCATAGAGATGCATCTTTCCTCATGCTATATAGTATCACGTCATCCATGACTTATCATACACATTGATATGTGGGCATAGAGAGGTATTTTATACTTGTTATTTGGAAAGAAAATGAAACATCTTATTTATTGTTGAAAAGATTTTGGGAAAAAAATTACAGTTTTCAAACTTACCTGTATTTCGGCATTTTTGGCAAAAGATTTGAGTTCTCACTAAGATGTTTGAAAAACATGCCTCTTACTCTAGAACTATGAACGAGTTGAGCATTTCACTTATGAGATACACCCCTTTTATTACTTGTATTATGCTGTTACGAATTGTTGTAGAATATCGGTATCAGACCCAACCTTGTGATAGCTCGTCACTGCTTTCAACCTAAGGTTAGGTTTGTTACTTATTTCAGTACATGTGGTCGGTTGTACTGATACTACACTTCTGCACATTGCGTGCAGATGTTGACGGCTGTTTTTGCTGTGTTTGTTGGTTGTTGGATTTGAAGATGTACCTGCGTCCGTGATGAAGCTGCCTCTTTTGTTCGGGGTAGCCTTAGATTCTAAAACTCTGTTTATGTATTTTCAAACAGACGATATATTATTTCATTTCAGTTTTGTAAATTCTATTCTTGGACGCTCATGATTTGTACTACCAGTTCTTGGGAAATGTATAAAATTCAGTAAATTACCTTCATCTAATTGTCTTGTTAATATAATTGAAATTGGATAATATTAGTTGGCTTATGTAGCAGGTTGAGTTAAGTGCCATCATAACTAGTGGATTTGGGGTCGTGACAGAAATAATATTCTCTTTTGTCGAGAATAAGTTGAAAACTTAGATTTTCTCCTTCTCTTGACTCTCTTTTTCACGAGACTACGTTCACTTTTTTCATACACACAACCAAATTTTCCCATCTCCAATACAAGGAAGCAACACCACTATTTATAGGTGTAGAATCTCTTCCAAGAAATAAATAATAAGGTAGCGTGATAATAAAATTGTAGAACATAACGGTGGTTACAAAATTTAATCTTATCATGACATTAATGATTTTATGAGTTACACCAAAATAATAACCACTTTCTTGCCAATGTATAATCCCAATCTCAACTTATTGACAATGTAGTTTTCTTTTCCAAGGTCACACTTCTTTTTTAGATTTACTTTAACTGTACATGGTTGGAAATATTATCCATTTGGCGCAACTTATTGACCAGTCAACTTATATATCTCGTTAAGCAAAACAAATACACCAATATTTAAAAATAATGCAAAGTATAGGTTTTGCTTATCCCAACGGCTATTTTCCCCCCTTCTTACATTATATTCTCTTATTCCACCGCCCACTCCAACGGTCCATTCTTCCCACATATTTCAGACAACCTCGTCTTCCACAATTCACATCACTTTCGTACTGAAAACAAATTATAATCTCTCTCTTTCATTTTCTTGATTCTTGGTTTTCTTCTTCTTGTTGTCTATTTTCCTATCAAATTTATTTGTCTCCTTTTTTTTTTTTTCTCTATAATCATCATAAATGGAAACAAAGGAAAATGCTGCTGCTGCTGCTGCTACAGTTCAACATGTAACAAAAGCATCATCAGATCAGCTTCTAAGGAAATTTGCAGAGATGGGTTCTGAATCAGAAGATAAAGCTTTAGCTAAGAAAGAACTCAGGTTAGCTAAACGCAGGAAAAGAATACAACCCATTGCCAATGGCAACAGCACTACTACTACTACTACTACTGTTTTGGGTGAGAGGAAGTCCCTTCTACCTCCTGCTGGTTCTCAACGATCCGTGCCGTTGATTCGGCGTTTAGGAATTGGAAAAGCCAAGATTAGAGCTAGGGATTTCAAGAACAGATCTTTTTTGGGTACTATTGAGAAGGTTAGTTTTCCACAACTTCTTCACATTCTAATACTTTTGCTCGGCTGATACCCCTTCGTCGAAAAATTTCACTGTTTAGCTCGGTAAGTTTTTTATAATGACACCCTTTAACTTCTTGACGAGTTTATTTCTTTAAATTTTGACTTCGCTTAATGAAAATCTCGCTCCGCCACTGCTTTTGCTGTCCTAGTTTATATATTAGATTCTTCATCAAATTTGTGGTATATTGGTGGGGATTATTGTCTTAGCCTGTATTGATTATGGGGGGTGATGGGAGAAGATTGACTACTGGGGCAAACTAAAATTTGCCTGCTGTATTTATGTGATAAGAATTGGATATTTATCATTTAAGCAGAGATATACTTGGTTAAGGAAATGGTCCAAGAAATAAGTAATTTCCTATTGGCATGTAGAAAATTTTCTACTACCTAGCAAGAAAACAAAAAAGCGAATCCAGAATTTGAATGAATTTATGAGTGCGAGTTTGGAATTCTATCGCAACTCATTTGATTTACTAGATCCGAAGTCAAGTAAATGTACTCATCTAGGAAATCATTTAATACATATACATGGTCCTAGTCAAAGTTACTCGATTTAGATGAACCGTTAAGGCGATAACTAACACTCTACATCCACCACTAGCCGTGGAATTGTTGCATTAGAAGGAGATCGAAATCGATTGGCAATTATTGGCATTGCATTTGAATCTGATATATTAACTACATTGAAAAGAAAGTAATCTGGATTTGCATCAGCATAAACAGTGTGTCTCGGTTGTCAGTCCCAATAGAGTCAAATACGGCCATTTAATAAAGATTCTTCAGCACATTCAGTAGATGGGCTGTGCTCCTGCATTACATTCAACTCGTGATAATCTGGATTTGCATCAGCATAAACAGTGTGTCTCGGTTGTCAGTCCCAATAGAGTCAAATACGGCCATTTAATAAAGATTCTTCAGCACATTCAGTAGATGGGCTGTGCTCCTGCATTACATTCAACTCGTGATAATCTGGATTTGCATCAGCATAAACAGTGTGTCTCGGTTGTCAGTCCCAATAGAGTCAAATACGGCCATTTAATAAAGATTCTTCAGCACATTCAGTAGATGGGCTGTGCTCCTGCATTACATTCAACTCGTGATTGGCTCCAGAGGCGGATCCAGTGTCGGGTCCATCTGAACCCAATATAAAATTATGTGTAAAAATATATATGAACCCATAATTTAAAAAATACGATAGATTCAATGCTAATAGCCTTAAAAGTTGAACCAACAAATATTAAATCCTGAATTTGTCTCTGATTTGCTCGGTGCAAGAATGATGCTTTATCACAGAAGTGTTCTATTTTGCCCAGAGCCAGTCGTCATCTTATCTTGCACGGGCATCGTCGTCCCCATCTCTTCCTCATCCTCAACCTCTAGAGGAGTGGAAGAGACTTCTTTGTCCTTCTTGTTTTGACTTTTGCTCTGACTTCTTCTCATCTCAGTATTTGCTTCGGCCTACAAAAGCTCGGATGAGCGGGGAATATCATAAACTCAAAGAAGACTCACTTCACAGAGTGTGATACTAATGGTTAGGGGGATGGTAGTAACCCAACTGCAAGCACATGAACTCACTATACCAATAGTTCTCTGCCCGTAACCCCAGCTCCTACTTCGAATGATAGAACGATTCGAAAAGGGCATACGTACGGCTTTGACTAAACGACTAACTAAGGCTAACGTGTTCCATACATGCCCGAAACGAAGTAAACTCACTTTGCTTAACACAGGGCAGAGCAGGACTTCACCCTCACCCGTCATCCAACATGGTTCGCACCAGCGTTATTTGACTCGCTTAGTCCATCGCTGCTTGGCTCTACTTCAACCACTACAACCTGACAGTTCCCTTGCAGCTAAAAGAATGAGATAGAACACCTTTTCTGACATCAAGCAGGCAACAAAGTCGACTATGATGTAGGTGTAGAGACTGCAACAAGAATGAAAATAAGGCTTATGAAATGAAAGCTATTCTCATTGTCATTTTGCTAGTCAATGACACTAAAGGCCTTGAAACCATATGTTAAATGTGCATTATCATTCTGTAGATATATATACTGAACAATATCGATAAGTCTCATTCTTCCAACTGATGGATTTGTTCTAAAATCACATTTTTGTTTCTCTTTTTTCATATGTATAGACATGGCGCAGAACTGTTGAAGGAGCTTCCAAGGTCTTTATTGAGAAACATTACAACCGACACAGGCGTCTGATAAGTGATACGTATTAGGTAAAGTTGTTGTGCACTTCAAATGGAAAGTTCATTCATCCATTCTGACTTGTTAGAAGAAGGCAAAGATTTTGCTTTGGCTTCTAACTAACATTGACTCACTATATTCTTTTGTCCATGGTAAGAAATAGTAACTACATTATTTATGTCAGTAACATATCTCTCTAACAGTTTTTCTGTATTTCTTATTTTGTCAAGCTGCTGCTTTTGATATGTAATGTTGCGTTGTTATTTCATTCTCTTACTTCCATGTTTCTGTAATTTGATAAGAGAAAACAAAGAATGAGAAGTTATGATATTGGATATTGTCAATTTTGGTGAAATTTCATCCTCGAGTAGAATGTAGACTTTCACTGAAGGGTTCATTCTTGAGTACATAACAATTCTGAACTTAGAGGCCTTTAATTTCCTTGCTCCGAGCTGTTTATGTTTGCAGATGCTCAACAGCAATGAATTAGTCGAGAGGAAAATGATGATCCCCAAATTTAGGGGATAACATTTGGATTCACCTAAAGCAGCTAGAGGGCTTATATCTGTGTTAGTGGATCTAGATAGTACAGAACTACATATACTCATCTTTTATACTTCAATACTACACAAGAGGGAAGAGGGGGGTGATTTGTGTGGTGACCAATTATTTGCTTATACTGATTATGGAAGGACCTGATTCTTCTAAGTCCTTAACCTACTATTACTGAAATAGTAAATGCGGGGAACGTAAAGAACACAAGTATTACGTGGAAAACACTTGGCTCAAAAGGTGAAAAAACCACGACCTACTTTCCAGTAGGATTTTCCCAAACTCTTCACTAAATCACTGAGCCAAAAATTGCATTTACAAAAGTAGTACTAATTCTAATCCCTTGTGGCAAACAACCTCTAACTGTTGCGACAACCTATTACAAGCTGAAATAGGCTGAATACTCTGAGTGGGTATTAGCAATTGTCTCTATATAAGCTGAAAGGTACAATATGAAAACACCTACTACAATTTAAATTAGAATAAAAGACAGACACTTGGAATTGGTTCTTCTATCTGGTTCAAGGTTTTGCACACTTAAATATCACACGAATTGCTTGCAAAAATGCCTTGCAGCTCTCAATTCCTGTTTAACTTCTGTGTTTGTGCGTCCCAATAAAATAGAACATCCTGCAATATATACAGTTAGTAGATGAAAAAATAAATAGAGTTCTAAGGCTACTCTTCCGTGGTGGAAGAGTTCTAGTTGATCTAAACTCCTAACTACTTCCTTATCTTGGATAATGTTCTCTTTGAGTAAGGAGTCCATCAATTATGCAACCTTTTCGATAAAGAGATATTTAATTATGCCAAGTTAAGTTTATCTCCTTCACGTGTATCCCACATGCTTGAATCTGCCCATGTCTATGTACATCAAGGATGGACCTGGTTCATGCCTGAGTTCCTTTGTCAATCTTCAAAACTATCCTTCACTTGGGCCAACAAATTTTCCCTTTTTGATGATGACAAACTCTGTGCTTCCATAAGCTTAGGCCCTGTTTCAACTTACCTCAACATCAACACAATGTTAGAACATTTTTCACCAATGTTCAGAGTGTAAAGCACAACCTCTTCCCCCCCATTTGGCATCATCTAAACGTTGCATAAAAGATGTGTGATTTCCCAGATTTACAACTTACTATGGCCACTGGGGCAATCATCAATAATCAAGCTAAGAATTTAAACTATCATCAAACAAATATAAACAGACAGTTAGAACAAAAACCATCGAATTTCATTGATAGATGGTTTTATCAAATGCATCGAATTTTATGGATTCTTCCACAATCCATAAAAGAAATAAAAATACTGAAAACATGAGCAAACAAGAAACATCCCAAACTNGATGTTCTATTTTATTGGAACGTAAAGAACACAAGTATTACGTGGAAAACACTTGGCTCAAAAGGTGAAAAAACCACGACCTACTTTCCAGTAGGATTTTCCCAAACTCTTCACTAAATCACTGAGCCAAAAATTGCATTTACAAAAGTAGTACTAATTCTAATCCCTTGTGGCAAACAACCTCTAACTGTTGCGACAACCTATTACAAGCTGAAATAGGCTGAATACTCTGAGTGGGTATTAGCAATTGTCTCTATATAAGCTGAAAGGTACAATATGAAAACACCTACTACAATTTAAATTAGAATAAAAGACAGACACTTGGAATTGGTTCTTCTATCTGGTTCAAGGTTTTGCACACTTAAATATCACACGAATTGCTTGCAAAAATGCCTTGCAGCTCTCAATTCCTGTTTAACTTCTGTGTTTGTGCGTCCCAATAAAATAGAACATCCTGCAATATATACAGTTAGTAGATGAAAAAATAAATAGAGTTCTAAGGCTACTCTTCCGTGGTGGAAGAGTTCTAGTTGATCTAAACTCCTAACTACTTCCTTATCTTGGATAATGTTCTCTTTGAGTAAGGAGTCCATCAATTATGCAACCTTTTCGATAAAGAGATATTTAATTATGCCAAGTTAAGTTTATCTCCTTCACGTGTATCCCACATGCTTGAATCTGCCCATGTCTATGTACATCAAGGATGGACCTGGTTCATGCCTGAGTTCCTTTGTCAATCTTCAAAACTATCCTTCACTTGGGCCAACAAATTTTCCCTTTTTGATGATGACAAACTCTGTGCTTCCATAAGCTTAGGCCCTGTTTCAACTTACCTCAACATCAACACAATGTTAGAACATTTTTCACCAATGTTCAGAGTGTAAAGCACAACCTCTTCCCCCCCATTTGGCATCATCTAAACGTTGCATAAAAGATGTGTGATTTCCCAGATTTACAACTTACTATGGCCACTGGGGCAATCATCAATAATCAAGCTAAGAATTTAAACTATCATCAAACAAATATAAACAGACAGTTAGAACAAAAACCATCGAATTTCATTGATAGATGGTTTTATCAAATGCATCGAATTTTATGGATTCTTCCACAATCCATAAAAGAAATAAAAATACTGAAAACATGAGCAAACAAGAAACATCCCAAACTGGGTCACTGAAAGGTCAACACTGGGCTAGGAGTGGGGGCTTGGTTTTTGGCTTGGAGAAGTTTCAGCATGTCTTGAAGAATTCCATCATTGCCCTTTTCCCTTGCCAGCTCAATTCTGAGAGCATCTCTCTCAGACTCTACCTCAACCAACCGTGTTTAGCATCCAAAAAGGCTCTGACCTTGCTTTGACTGGTGCCTTTTTGGATGAACCAGGTTCATTGGGAGTGACATGAACCTCATAATCACAACACCAAAGTGATCTTTGCTTGTAGCTCCCACCTTTGGGGCGTGACAAGTTGGTATCAAAGCTCTAGGTTGCTTAGGTCTCACAACTCACGGACAACTTGGTAGAGTCTGAGGGATTGGTACGGAGACGTCTGTATTTATCCCCAGAGGCTGCAAAGTTAGAATGACTCCATATTTCTTTTCTTCTCTGNATTAACACCCCAGGTCGTGAAAGAATCGTCGTATGCCCCGGAAGATAGATTGTTACGAGCTATACTTGGTATTCAGGTATCTACTTCAAAAGAAACTTGTCTAAAACTACCTATAGGTGGCAGGGGTCGGGTTATTGATGTGAGGTGGATCCAGAAAAGGGGTGGTTCTAGTTATAATCCCGAAACGATTCGTGTATATATTTTACAGAAACGTGAAATCAAAGTAGGCGATAAAGTAGCTGGAAGACACGGAAATAAAGGTATCATTTCCAAAATTTTGCCTAGACAAGATATGCCTTATTTACAAGATGGAAGATCCGTTGATATGGTCTTTAACCCATTAGGAGTACCTTCACGAATGAATGTAGGACAGATATTTGAATGTTCACTAGGGTTAGCAGGGAGTCTGCTAGACAGACATTATCGAATAGCACCTTTTGATGAGAGATATGAACAAGAAGCTTCTAGAAAACTTGTGTTTTCTGAATTATATGAAGCCAGTAAGCAAACAGCGAATCCATGGGTACTGATTGAGTTTCTATTCTAAAGCAGCACCCTCAGGTCGAGTCTGACGAGGAGGTCCCAGGTCCGGCAGTCCCAGTGCTTCAGGACGCCCTTGTCCGTCTAGTCGGACTCATGGAGAGTGTAGTACAGGCGAGTCTTCTTCCTACAGCACCAGCCGTCTCTCAGGCTGAGGGAGGTGCCCAGACTCTTGCTGCTCGCATGCCAGAGCAGCTAGCTCCATAGTTTCAGGCTCCGGCACCTCCCCCGGGTCAGCTAGCCGGAGTAGCTCAGCCGGGTATTGCAGCACCAGTAGCAGAGGGGAGCACCTATGTGTCAGCAGATGCTCTGTGGAGACTGGACCAGTTCACCAAGTTATTTACTGCTACTTTCACTGGTTCACCATCAGAGGACCCCCAGGATTATTTGGATAGATGCCATGAGGTTCTCCGGAATATTGGCATAGTGGAGTCCAATGGGGTTGACTTCTCTACTTTTCGGTTATCTGGCGCAACCAAGAGTTGGTGGAGTTATTGCCTAGCCAGACCAGCTGGATCTACACCTTTGACTTCGACTCAGTTCTCAGAGGTATTTCTGGGGAAGTTCCTTCCCATTACTCAGAGAGAGGACCTTCAGAGGCAATTTGAGCGTCTCCAACAGGGATCTATGTCAGACCAGACACTCTAGCCCGACATGCTCTTATGATACTTCCCACTGATCGAGAGAGGGTTCAGAGATTTATCGAAGGATTGGCCCGGCTTATCAGACTTCAGATGGCTAGAGAGTCAGGTCTACATATCATTCCAGGATGTGGCCAATGTGGGCCAGGAGGATTGAGATGATTCTATCACAGGGTGGTGGTTAGGGGGCTAACAAGAGGCCCCGTCATTTAGGTCGTTTCAGGTAGAGGTCACCCTCCCAGACCTTTTCAGTTAGCTCTCCAGGTTTCCCGTGGTACTTTAGGTGGTCGTGGTTATCAGACGCACTACTCCGATCAACAGCCTTACGCCACCAGCTGCCATCAGTGCACCGTCGCATCAGAGTTTCCAGGGTGGTCATTCAGGTCGACAGGGTCAGATTCAGTTCCCTCAGCAGCCGAGGTCTTGTTACACTTGTGGCTATCCTCCAAAGGATGTAATATCTCATATTTCTTCATTATTCGTTACACAATTTGAGCCAATGCTCCAAAGACGTAATATCTCATATTTCTTCATTATTCGTTACACAATTTGAGCCAATGCTCCAACAGAGTTCACAATATATAGAAATCATCAACTAAGCATGGAAATTACCACAAAATCAGTATATTCACAATATCTTACTCACGGTCATGCTAGACACCAATGTATAGATACTCGTCACCATGCCTATACATCGTATTTGACAATTAGCAAGTAGCAAATTATACTCAACTCCTATTCCCTCAATCTAAGGTTAGACCGAACACTTACCTCGAGTCCAACGTATGGCAATCAACCCTCTAACACCGCCTTTCCTTTAGAATTCGACTCCGGAATGGTAATCTAGGCATAATTACATGGCATAATTATCCATTTCCTAGCATTCTTTCAAATTTATCAAAATTTGACCCGGGGCCTGCTCGCTCGGATTCTTGCAATTCTCGAAGGGAACACTCACCCAAATTCACAGAATAAGGTGATCACAAGTAGAGGTTACTACCCATTTTCTTGAATTTTTGCACTAATTTGTGAAGTTAATTTTGCTTATGTATCTTAATACATGCATGAAACAAATTTATGGGTGGAATTTACTTACCTCACAAGACATGGTCGAAAGCTCTTAAAAATGGTGGAATTCACCTAAGGAAGAAGGTGAGAAATGAGGAAAATGGGACCCGTACTTAACAGTGATCGCCGATGCCTGGGACCGCACCTGCGATGCTGGGCAACCGCACCTCACCAGAGCAGGTGCACCAACAGCTGAGTTTGCTGGTTTTTAGCCCCGTTAGTGCCCGGAAGTCACCTGGGCCCACCCGAGCCCTAATCCAAATATACCAATGAGTCCAAATCATAATACGTACTCGCTCGAGCCTTCGGAACACTCTGGACTCATGGTCATGCTAGACACCAATGTATAGATACTCGTCACCATGCCTGTATTTGACAATTAGCAAGTAGCAAATTATACTCAACTCCTATTCCCTCAATTCAACCCTCTAACACGCCTTTCCTTTAGAATTCGACTCCGGAATGGTTATCTAGGCATAATCAACTCAAGTATATAAATAAGGATTCAAAGATTCAATTACATGGCCTAATTATCCATTTCCTAGCATTCTTTCAAATTTATCAAAATTCGACCCGGGGCCCGCTCGCTCGGATTCTTGCAATTCTCGAAGAGAACACTCATCCAAAGCCTAAGGATTTTTTTACTTGATTTCATGGCAGATTCACAAAAAATTCTAAGGTGATCATAAGTTCTAGGTTACTACCCATTTTCTTGAATTTTTGCACTAATTTGTGTAGTTAATTAGGCTTAAGATACATGCATGAAACAAATTTATGGGTGGAATTTACTTACCTCACAAGACCTGGTCAAAAGCTCTTAAAAATGGTGGAATTCGCCTAAGGAAGAAGGTGAGAAATGAGGAAAATGGGTTTAAAACCTGTATTTAAACTCACTGCCTGAACAGTGATCGCACCTGCGATGGCTGGGACCGCACCTGCGATCTCGCGCTAGCGAAGAGAACCTCACGCCTGCGGAATTGTATTCTGTAAACCCTGTTGGAGCATTGGCTCAAATTGTGTAATGAATAATGAAGAAGTATGAGATATTACATCTTTGGAGCATTGGCTCAAATTGTGAAATGAATAATGAAGAAATATGAGAGTTATTGTGCAGTTGATGTTCCCTTGCCGGGATTTAATTGTTTAATTATTGTTCCCTTGCCGGGATTCCTTATCTATTCTGTTTACTTCCTTGCCTTGTTTGTGATTGCTGTTTGGGTGAGGAAGAGTGTTAAAGCATGAAGGGTGATGCCGTGCACTTGTCTTGGTGAGATGCCGTGCATTGTTTGATATTGTCTCCCTTGCCCTTGTTTGTGATTGCTGTTTGGGTGAGGAAGAGTGCGCACGAAGGGTGATGCCGTGCATTTGCTGTGCCGTACGATGTACCATTCCGTACCATATTCATTGATTATACTGTGAGGAAAGAGAGTAAAAGCACGAAGGGTGATGCCGTGCCATGATTATACATTGATTACATTATACATTGCATAGTGAGGACGAGAGTAAAAGCACGAAGGGTGATGCCGTGCCATGACATTGATACATCGCATAGTGAGGAGTACGAAGGGTGATGCCGTGCAAGTTTGTGATTCTTGTCCTTGTTGATATGCTGGCTTGTTGTTCCTTTCCTTATTGAGTTTTCTTATATGAAACTGTTATCTCCCCACAACATGTTCCCCTTCCTTTATTAATTGTTTTCTCCCTATATTTCTTAATATATGTTTAATTGAACTGCACAGTTTTATTTGGCAGTCTGGTTCTAGCCTCGTCACTACTTCGCCGAGGTTAGGCTAGGCACTTACTCAGTACATGGGGTCGGTTGTACTGATGCTACACCTACACTTCTTTATGTGTGCAGATTACGCAGCCGGACCCGGAGGACATCATTATTGGAAGTGTCTTCCAGCTCATTATAGAGGCTTCGAGGTATACCCGCTGGCGTTCGTGGGCCTTGGCGTCTCTTCCATCCCTTTGTCTTCGATTCTGTCTTGTTTTTCCTTTAGTTTCAGAGGCAAACATGTATTTAGCACTCTTAGACAGTTTGTGAGTTAGTGACACCAGGTTTTGGAAAATTTTGCGTCGATGTATTGTGATTGTCTTTACTTAGCTTAAAATCGTATTTATTTTCGCTGTTTAATTTGTGAACTAATTTAGTTTATTCTGTTAGAATGAGTTATGATGCTATTTTGGCTGGTCTAGCGGGTTCAATGTTAGACGCTATCACGGCCCGACGGTGGGATTTCGGGGCGTGACAGTAGCCATCTCCCACTTCTTCAGGGGCACCTTACAATGCGCAAGCAAAGCTGTGAGAATGAAATCATAGGGAATGGCATGAGCTTTGGATCCATTGATAACCCTATCTAGGAGTTGGATTATAAATCCAGGCCAGTTGATCAGCCTCCCACTACCCAAACATTCCATCAAAGCCAAGTCCAGCAATGTGCCTCCTTTCCTGCCTAGGCAGAACATACTTGTTGTTGATGAATTCAAATAGCACCTTGTGGGGTGGATTTCCTTGAGCTCACTTTCCTCCTCAAGGGCAGTTGGAAGGGTGTTTAGGCTTGGCCATTTCAGATTTTTGTAGTCATTGTACCCTTTAGAAGTTACGCAACATTTCACCCAGCTCCTTTGCATCAAAAGAAATTTTCACCCCTTTCACCATGCTGATCTTCCATCATTAGCCATAAAGTCAATAATTTCACCCCTTGCCAATCTGCCATCCATCTGAAGGACCATGTCCTTCCAAGACTTGCACTTCTAATTTCTCCAGCAGCAGCACCATCCCTTCCTCCTCCAAAATCCTTGAGGAGTCTCCCCTTCAGAATAGTTCTTTTTCTGAACTTGGCCATCTTGTCCTTTTCACTGTCTGATTCATCTTCCTCTTCTCCACTCCAATACTCTTCTTCAATAATTTTTGCTTGTTTGATTTTCACTGTAGACTTGGTCCTTTTTGCCAGGGTGGATATATAGAAGTAGACTTGGATTTCTTGGGCTTGGGAGTCTGAACCTCCACCTCAGCAGTCACATCTTCATCTTGATGGACCAGGTCCATCTCATCCACATCAATAACCTCAACAGGCTCTCCCACTTTTTTCTTCCCTTTGTCCATCCTTTTCTTTTTGCTTTCTTCTAAGGCTCTGCAACTCTTTCTCACTATGTTTTTGCTGACTTCTTGTGGCTCTTCCTCTTTGGGAAGGAATTTCAATAGTGTCAGAAGGGGCAACCTTCCTTTTCTTGTTAGCCCTAGCAGTGCCAGGGGTCAAAGTCTTGGGAGTTTTCTTCTTCTTGGACATCTCACCCACTTTCTTCAATTGATCTGCGGGGTTTCTTCAACTGATGAACCAGATTCATCTGTATTTTTCCCAAGCCTTTCAGCGGCTTTTCCAGATCCACTTCCCCCTATTTTCTTGATACTATATCTACTTTATCTGATTCTGTTCCGCAAATAGCCATTCTACTAGTTTCAAAAGTGGGTGAAGAATCAACCACTCTTTTCTCCATTCCCTCCCTTTTCTTCACCTCGAACACCCTCACTCTCTTTTTCTTTTTCCCTTTTATTTTTACCACCGCTCTTTCTGGACGTAGACGTTTCTACATCCACGACTCCCACCAATATAAACCTATTCTCTAAATTTTCAGCCAACTCAAAAATGACCTCAGTAGTAGTATTTGGACCAGAGATTACTTGCTCAGTATCAGAAGACCCTATTTTTTTCCCCTCAGTTACAGACTTGAAGGAGTCGTCAGAGTTCTGGGGTTCTTGGGCTTGGCTTGATTTTAATTGTGCATTTAATTTCTTTGATAACACACCTCCAGCCACAGTCTTGCGAGAAAGCATTTTTACTCGCCTTTTCATAGGCTGAGGGGTAGTTGAAGATGAGGAACATGGTGGGGGTGTACCGGGGTTGTCAGAAAGGTTAGCCTTTTTGTGCTTGATTCTGGAAGAAAGAAGGATTGAACTTTGGAGCAAGAGAGAAGATGGAAAATAGTTTTGATGGTTTGAGAGTTATGAGAAGAGGGCAGAGATGATGATGATCAATTTAAAGGGAGGGGGTAATTAATGGGTAACGACATGCTCATCAGTGATTTAAAAGTCTAATCAAACTGAAATGTCAGTTTTGAATAGACGGTGGAGTCTTCCCTAGAATCTAGGTGTAATTTGGGTAGAATTCTTTTGAATGGAACTAACTGGTTCAATTTAATTGGATAAGTTTAAGAGAAATTTTGACTTAGGTAGGACTATGCTCATGATTCAATATTATTATTTCAAATTGTGCAGAGTATAGAAAACATACCGTGTTATCTAGATGAACCAACATTATTGAACCAGGTTCTTCATAGAGAATCCTCTTGTGCATGTCTAAGTTTTCCAAAATAGAAAAAATATCATTAGAGATTAATGATTCACTTTAACACATGGCACAAGAATACTATTTACAGTATGAGACTGAGTAAAAATTAATCTAGTTCCAGATTTTCTAACCAATTTTTTTTTCATTTTTTTCTTTTTTTTTTTCGTTGTAAATTCTGAACTGGTCCTTTTAGGTGACCTATTCCTTTCAAAGTGATCTCTACTTAGAGATTTTGTGAAGATGTCAGCAATTTGCTTGACAATAGCACAAAATTTCACAGTGATCGGCCCATTTTCATAATTATTCCTCAAAAAGTGATGCCTAACATATGTGCTTAGTTCTCTTGTGATGAACCGGGTTCTTGGTCATACTAATTGCACTATTTTTGTTACAAAAAATGGGGATACAACTAAAATCAATTCCAAAGTCCATTAATTGTTGTTTGATCCACAACAATTGAGCACAACATGAAGCAACAACAACATACTCAGCTTCAACTAATGGTGTAATTTGGGCCGGGCCTGGGGCAAACGGGCCCCGGTCCAGGCGGGCTTGGGTCAGGCGGGCCCGGGCCAAAAGGTAGAACCGTCCCGCTGTGGGCCCGGGCTAAGTGGGTCGGGCCTAAACGGGCCTAAACGATCCGAGTTATTTTTTTAAATTTTTTTTATCTAAGAAAATTTCTTGTAAATATTGTGACATAAATCTTGTAATTCAAATTTATAACACAAAAATAGTAAAGATATATTCAAACTTGCACTAAAAAATCCAAACGGCTAGTTTTTCAAATTATAGCCGTTGGCTATTTTATGTAATTATATTATATTATCTAAGGTAATTTATTGTAAATTATATTATATAATTATGACTTATTTCTTGTAATTCAAGTTTAAACCAAAAAAAAAATGTAAACAAATATTCAAGGAAATATCTTATAATTTTTATTAATATGACATTTGAAAAAATGACAATATCTTTCTTAGTCTTCCTCCCCCCAATGGAATGAGCAAAAAAAGGTACTAATACCACCATTAAAATAAAAAAAAACTAATCAAGATGTGCCAAAATACAAGTTACATGTTAATCTACATATTATCTCTAACCAATTTCATAAATCCTTCAAGGTTTGGAGGAATTTCCGTTGGTGGTGGCGGAAAAGAAGCTTGTTCATAACCGCTTCCGGGCGAAGCAGCATCCTCCGCAAGTTCTGCTAGCATTTCTTCATAAGCTTTGTCTATCTCCGGTTGTGATTCAAGTAGTCCAAAATTTCTTCTTTCTAAACGGATCCAATCTCTTAAGAGTACTGATTTTTCCAAGCTCTCCCTCATAGACGCTCTATGATCACCGATTTGAAGTCTTGCTTGACTGAAAGTGCTCTCCGATGCCACTGTTGAAGCTTGAATACTTAAGATATCTCGAGCCATCCTTGAAAGGACCGGATAGTGTTTTTCTTTGTCTTTCCACCATTCCAAAACATTGAAGGTGCCGTTGGGATTCTCTGTTTCAAGTCCCTGCGACAAATAAACTTGAAGCTCATTTAGTTGTGAACTATCACTAATATTATCACCTTGAGAACCCCTGAACCCCGTCCAAGAACTAAGTGATTTTAGTCCCGCAGATCTTTTAGATGACTGCGAGCTAGACGAGGTAGGAGTTGGAACATTTGGTCTAGCATGATCTAATGCAACTTGATAAGTATTATAAATTGTTTGAGCATTTATTTTAATTGAGGCTTTTTCATCTATAAGTGTATCATATTCCTCAGTTGAAAGTGGTAAAGCATTATAAATTTGAGTATACCAATAGTGAGGACCTCCTAATTTCATGGTAGGATTTAACATGGTTGCAACACCATAAAGAGGAGGGATAGGAAAAAAATATTTTTTAAACTTATCTTTCATATCATCAATAGCACATTGATAAACTATCCCACCCTCTGAAAATTGAGTAAATAATTGTGCAAGTGATGAATATAAACTAAACAGCTAGAAATAGTAGCATAATATTGCCCAGATAATTCGTTTGTAGCAACATGAAAATGTTCTAAAAAATCTAGAAGAGTTTTAACATTAGCCCAATCTTTATTTGTAAGGTGCTTATCATCATCGTCATCATCACCACCTACAGGAGCATTATAGGTTGCACTTATTGGGTTTGTATATTCATATGCAACAACTAAACTTTCATACAAGTAATTCCATCTAGTCGGACAAGGTTTAGGAACCTTTCTTTCTCTAAGGCCAAATTCATCACATTTTTTATAATATTCTCTAACTCTACTT
>ML387613.1:39976-57676 GCA_005239525.1 Nicotiana knightiana | reverse complement strand
TTTTTCTTTGTCCTTCCACCATTCCAAAACATTGAAGGTGCCGTCGGGATTCTCTGTTTCAAGTCCCTGCGACAAATAAACTTGAAGCTCATTTAGTTGTGAATTATCACTAATATTATCACCTTGAGAACCCTTGAACCCCGTCCAAGAACTAAGTGATTTTAGTCCCGCAGATCTTTTAGATGACTGCGAGCTAGACGAGGTAGGAGTTGGAACATTTGGTCTAGCATGATCTAATGCAACTTGATAAGCATTATAAATTGTTTGAGCATTTATTTTAATTGAGGCTTTTTCATCTATAAGTGTATCATATTCCTCAGTTGAAAGTGGTAAAGCATTATAAATTTGAGTATACCAATAGTGAGGACCTCCTAATTTCATGGTAGGATTTAACATGGCTGCAACACCATAAAGAGGGGGGATAGAGAAAAAATATTTTTTAAACTTATCTTTCATATCATCAATAGCACATTGGTAAACTATCCCACCCTCTGAAAATTGAGTAAATAATTCTGCAAGTGATGAAATATAAACTAAACAGTTAGAAATAGTAGCATAATATTGCCCAGATAATTCGTTTGTAGCAACATGAAAATGTTCTAAAAATACTAGAAGAGTTTTAACATTATCCCAATCTTGATTTGTAAGGTGATCATCATCATCATCATCATCACCACCTACACGAGCATTATAGGTTGCACTTATTGGGTTTCTATATTCATATGCAACAACTAAACTTTCATACAAGTAATTCCATCTAGTCGGACAAGGTTTAGGAACCTTTCTTTCTCTAAGGCCAAATTCATCACATTTTTTATAATATTCTCTAACTCTACTTCTATGGTTTGAATAAAAAAGCCAATGAAGAGCGAATTTAACCTTTGCAATTTCAACATTTAAAGTTTTCAGACCATCACCGACGATTAAATGGTAAATATGACAAATACATCTAACATGAAAAATATTACTAAATGCATGACTTAGTGTAGTTGTAAGAAAACCTATAGAATTAGTATTATTAGAAGCATTATCCATTGAATCTGGCATTATTTTATCTCTAATGCAAAAATATCTACAAATATCTGCAACTGTCTTAGCAATAAACTTACNAGTGTTAATTCCCTGGGTACCTACACTTGTCCCCTCTTGCCTAGCTTTCATTTGAAGTAATCTAGTTTTATCATTAGGGTGTTTCATTATGTGTCTGGTCAAATTACCCGTACCGCCATGGTCTCCAGTAAATTTATGAGACATCAAGACGCCACAAGTTTTATACTTAGACTTATTTTGATCTCTTAGTTGAGTAAAAAAGTGCCAAACAAGAGACGTTTCAGACCATTTAGAAGGTTGCCTATTAAAAGTAGGGGTTACTACAGGAGGGTCAGCCGGAGCATCATTTGGATAACTATCAGTTTGGTTAGCAACATGACTAGTAGGTGTATCATCTAAATCCGGTTGCGTTTCATCTAAATCAACATTTTCCTCTGGAATACCATAAAGAGAATTCATATATTCATCATTTAATTGTGAACCTGGTGTAAGATCATGTATAAATTGACTATCGATAAATTGAAAATAAGGGTTATCACTATCAAGAATAACAGGTGGAGGAGGACGGGTAACAGGTCTAGGTCGGGTAGCCGGGGCCAGGGCCGGGAGAGTAGTAGTAGCTTGCCTACTAGATACACCAATTTTAGCTTTTTCCTTACCACCAAACATTTTTTTCAAAGAGAAGTCCATATTAATTATAAGGAAAACAAATTAAACAAAAAAAACTATAATATTAAACTTAAGAGTTGGAACGAGTATACCGAATTGACGAACAACTTCTTGAAAATTGTATAATGTTGAAGACTTGAATAATTCAATTCACCAACTTCACAATTTTCCACAAATTGCAATAATAAATTAAGCAATTATAGAAGAAAATTAGAGAGAGATTGATGATTTTGTGAGTAAAAATGAAATAATGAGGGGGTATTTATAGTTGAGAATAGGGAAAAAGTGTAATTATAAAAAGTTTGGGGTTAAAACAAAGTTTGGGGGCCAATGGCTATTATTAGAAAAGCCAAACGGCTAAAATTAAAGGGCCAACAACTAGATTTTAAAATTCTGACTGTTGGCCATTTTTAAAAAAAAAAATAGCCATTGGGCCCGTAAGGCCCGTTTGACCCGTTTGAACCGGCCCAGGCGCGCCTGTGGTCCCGGGCTAAACGGGCCCGGGCTCACGGTCCCTCCCTCCCAGGCCCACCCCATATGGGCTCACAGGCCCGTCTAGACCGGACCCGTCACGGGCCGACTCGTTTAGCCCGCAAGCCCACATGGGCCGCGGGCCCTGTCCGGTCCCGGGTCAGGCCCGACCCACCTGCCAACCTTAGCTTCAACAGTAGATAAGGCCACACTGAATTTTGCTTTTTGGTGGCCCAAGACACAAGACATGAGCCAAGAAAGTGTGCCATACTTGAGGTGCTTTTTCTATCCACAAGAAAACTGCATAATCAATATCAACATATCCCACAAGATTTAAATTACTACCTTTTGGATACCAAAGACAAAGATCAGTGGTGTCTTTTAGATATCTCAAAATTCTCTTGACAGCAGCAGTCAAGTGAGACTCTTTTGGATTTGCCTGAAATCTTGCACAAAGGCCTACACTGAAGACAATGTCAGGCCTACTAGCAGTGAGATACAACTATGAGAATTCATCTATGAACCAGGTTCATCTATATCCAACTTTGTAGATGTTGCAATGAGAATGCCAATTTCTTTGGAATCTTCCATTTTAAACCGTTTAAGCAACTACATCCATTTGAATTTTGTTTAATTTGTAAGCCTAAAAAAAATTAAGCTCACCCATCTTTCTCATTTCAAACTCATACCCCATTAGTTTAGCAAATTCTTTACTTAGCTTATCAGTAGTTGCTCCAAAGATTATATGATCAACATATATCTGAACTACCAAGAGATCTTTACCTTTTTTTTTCAAGAATAAAGTATTGTCAATTTTACCTCTCTTGTAGTCATGCTCAAGCACAATTTTTGATAATCTTTCATACCATGCTCTTGGAGCCTTCTTGAGTTTATAAAGTACTTTGTCAAGTTTGTACACATGATCAGGTGAAACTTTTTCCTTGAGGTTGCTTGACAAACACTTCTTCCTTTAAATAGCAATTAAGGAAGGCACTCTTGACATCCATCTGGTGAAGAGTGAATTCCATGTAAGCAGCAAAGGCTATGAGGAGTCTTATTGCTTCCAGCCTTGCAACTGGAGCAAAAGTTTCATTATAGTCTATGCCCTCCTCCTGACTTCCTTGAACCACCAATCTTTCCTTGTTCCTTGTAACTTTTCCATATTTATCAAGTTTATTTTAGAAGACCCACTTAGTGCCAATTACTGATCTGTCCAAGGGTCTTGGTACCAGATGCCAAACTTGACTGCTTTCAAATTGGTTGAGTTCATCTTGCATTGCATTTACCTAGTCTGCATCCTACAAAGCCTCATCAACATTTTAAGGTTCAATATGAGATAAGAAAGCATCAAAAGCACAAAGATTCTTTAACGAAGATATGGTTTTGATTCCAGTGGTAGGATTAGTAATGATGTTCTCAATGGGATGAGAACTTTGATATTTGTAATGATGTTCTCACAACCAACTGGTTTCCCCTTGATGTTCCTTCAGTGTGTTGTTGCTGGGGAGCAAGTTCATGGACAGGTATTGAGGTTCCTCATTGTTCTATTCCCCCTGTCATGTTTCTCGGGGTGGATGGACCTGTTCCATCACCTGTTCCTTCCTCCAGTGCAGCTTCAGTCTTGGATGTAGTTTCATTTAAGTTTCTTACCAACTCAATTGCTTCATGATCATGTTCCCGTCTCTCAAAAACCACATAAACACTTTCTTCAACACACATAGTTCTTTTGTTATAGACCCTATAAGCTATGTGAAGAATATCCCAAGAATACCCCCTCATCACTTTTAGGATCAAACTTGCCTAGGGCTTTACCATTGTTTTGCATAAAGCACTTGCATCCAAATGCCCTAAGATTGGGATATATTTGGTTTTATCCCTTTAAGTAACTCATATGGAGTCTTCTCTACAAGAGGTCTAGTCATGCAAGAAGTGATGAGGGAACATGATATAGCATGTAGTATTTACAGCCTATTTATGATATAGCATGTAGTATTTACAGCTTCTGCCCAGAAGCTATAGGTCAGTTTACTAGAAAGAAGCATAGTCCTAGCCATATATTCAAGTGTCCTATTCTTTCTTTCAACTACTCCATTTTGTTGTGGAATTCTAGGAGCAGAAAAAATATGATCTATGCCATGCTCATCACAAAATTCAGCAAATTTAGTATTTTTTCAAATTGAGTGCCATGATCAGACCTAATTGATGCAAGTTGATTACCTAGTTTTTTTGAGTTTTTCTAACAAAAGAAGTGAACATGTCAAATGCTTCATCTTTAGATGTTAAAAGCAATGTCCAAGTAAACCTAGAGTAATCATCAACAAACACCATCACATATCTTTTACCACCTCTGCTTAATGTTCTCATTGGACCACAGAGATCCATATGGACCAGTTCCATCATTCTGGTGGTACTTACCACTTTCTTGCATATAAAGAGGATCTTACCTGCTTCCCCCTTGCACAAGCCTCACAAAATTTGTCTTCCTTGAATTTAATTTGATGAGTTGACTTAGACTTGCATGTCCAAGTCTCTTATGCCAAATGAAGGGATCACTGTCCGTCACACTTAAGAAAGTGCGGACAAATCTACAATGTATATATTGTTCACTCTTTTTCCCTGCAAAACAATCTTATCACACAATTGTGATACACTAATTAGACTGTATTTTAAGCCGTCTATCAAGTAGACATTCTCAATAGAGTGAGAGTCTAGTCTTACCTACCTTACCAAACCTAATGATCTCATCTTTCTTCCCATTTCCAAAGGAGACATTACCTCCTTTGAGGTCCTCAAGTGAAAGGAACAGGTCTTGCTTCCTGTCATGTTTGAGCAGCCACTATCCATGTACCATATTTGGCTGCTCCCCTTCACTTGAACCTGCAAAAGAAAATCAGGGTTTAGTCTTAGGAACCCAAACTAGTTTAGGTCCCTTTATAGCAAAAGGATGAATTAAATTCTTTTTAGCCCAATTTGGTAGCCAATTCTTCCCTTGAACAAATTTTTTGTTCTTTTGGCTTGCCTTTTCTTTTGCATTACATTCACTTTTATAGTGACTAGTTTTACCACAGTGAGTACAAATCTTGTTCTCAGTAAGAGTGAGGTACTTGATTTTGGGATCCCACTTAGGTTGCTGATTCCCAAAGCCAAGTCCTCTTCTATTTGCTACTATGATGTTCCTGTAGCCATGACAGAGCATCAGAGGACCTGTTCCATTTACTAGTTCTGTCTAGTTCATGCTTGACCTTGCTTAGATCAACCTGCTCATCCTTATTATACAACTCATCTTTCAGTTTACCTATATTTTCCTCTAGAGTGAGTTGTGTGCAATCAACTGTCTTCTTACTTGTTCCAAATTTCAGTTTTAGGTTTTCAGATTTTTAGTTCTAGGACATTTGCTTCAAATGCATGAACTTGGTTCTTTAGTGCAGTATTCTTACTTACAGTCTCACTAACTCTGAGTTCCAGGTTCTTACACTTTGCTTTTAAAATCACACATTCCTTAGACATTTGTTCCTTTTCATTATTTATATCCTCAGATTCATCAATGAAATCTAGAAGTAATTCAGAAAGTTTTTCTTTGACAAAAACTTAATCTTGTCTTTGAGATGAATTATACTTACCTCAGATTCCTCATCGAATTCTCCAATTTCCATAAGTGCTTGTTCATGGTTCATCTCCATTTTCATCATTCGAGTCCTCATCTGAGCTTTCTCCCCAACCAGCAACTATAGCCTTTGTTGATCCTTTGTTTTTCTTGGGATGAACTTCTTCCTTCTTCCTGTTTCTTCGTTCAGATATTTCCTTCTTCCATTCAATTTCCCATTGAGGGCAGTTTTTGATGTGATGATCAGTATTCCCACACTTGTAGCAACCCTCGTTGGTCGGTTTTTCAGGAACCCTTGGATTGTTGTAGTTTTCACTTTTTGAAGAACCCTTTCCTCTCATTAGGTAATTCTTGAAGTCCTTTGTGATAATAACCATCTCATCTTCCTCTAGATCAGCACCTTCAGTGATTCTGAGTGCTAGACTCCTTTACTTCTTGGGTACATCCATTTTCATGGTTTGCCTTCTAAGTTCATAAGCAGTGAGATTTCCAATCAGCTCATCCAACTTCCAACTCAGGAGTTTCTTTCCCAAGAGACTGGCAGAACCCTTGTTAGAATCTTCTCAACTTTGTCTTATTCAAGAAGAATCCTTCCAAGAGACTTAAAGTTCATTTTTCAGTATGGTGAACCTTGTATACATCTCTTGGATGGTTTCTTTCCCCTTCCTTCATAGTGAAATTTTCATATGGAGACTTTCAAGGTGAAATTTTCTCTTGGACCTCTTCACTTGAGGTGTTCCTTCATGATCCACTTGCAAGGTGCTCCAAATTTCCTTAGCAGTAGTACAACTTTAAATTCTGTTGTACTCGTCTGGACCAAGTCCACACACAAGCCATTTCTTGGCCTTGGCATTCTTTTCCCATTTTCTCAAGTCCTCAGCAGTGCAGTCAGTTATTTTTGGCACATCTACTCCTTCATAATTAATCATGGTAGCCAGGGGACGATCAGTGACAATGTCCCATAGCTCATAGTCTTCTCCTATGATGTGGTCTCTCATTCTGTTTTTCCGCCAGGAGTAGTACTGGCCACTGAAGAGTGGTGGCCTAGAAGTTGATTGTGCTTCCCAATTTCCAGGTGGTGCGCTCATCTTGATCTTCTCCTAAGGATAACCCACTCTGATACCATTGATTTTTTATACTTCAATACCACACAAGAGGGGGAGGGGGATTGATCTGTGTGGTGACCAATTTTTTGCTTACACTGATTATGGAAGGACCTGGTTCTTCTAAGTCTTCTAAGTTTACTATTGCTGAAATAGTAAATGCGGAAAGTAAAGAACACAAGTAATTTACGTGGAAAGCACCTGACTCAAAAGGTGAAAAACCCACGACCTAATTCCTAGTAGGATTTTCCCAAAAATACTTTTGTAAATCTAGGTAGCTCTAATCCCTTGTAGCAAATAACCTCTAACTGTTGCGACAACCTCAAGTTGGCTCTGACTTGAATACTCTGAGTACCTATTACAATTGCCTCTATATAAGCTGAAAGGTACAATATGAAAACACCTACTACAATTTGAACTAGAATAAAAGACAGACACTTGGAACTGGTTCTTCTATCTGGTTCAAGTAGCTTCAGGTTTGCACACTTAAATATCACACGAATTGCTTGCAAAATGCCTTGTTATTTTACTCTCAATTCCTGTTTAACTTCTGCGTTTGTTCGTCCCTGTAAAATGGCAACATCCTGCAATATATAGAGTTGGTAGATGAAGAAATTAACTAGAGTTCTGGTTGATCTAAACTCCTAACTCCTTCCTTATCTTGGATAATGTTCTCTTTGATTAAGGAGTCCTTATCCTTATCAATTATGCAACCTTTTTGATCAGGAGGTATTAATTATGCCAAGTTAAGTTTATCTCCTTCACGTGCATCCCACGTGCTTGAATTTTCCCGTTTCTATGTACACCAGGGATGGACCTGGTTCATGCTTGTTCCTTTGTCAATAAAACGATCCTTCACTTGGCCAACAGATAGTCCAGAAGCTACATATGAGGAACGAAGAGTATTATCGCTTGATTGCACCACACATATATAATGCAGACTGGAACTACATAATCATGTAAACTATAATGTTAAGGTGGTTGAAGAATCACAATGCTGCCCATCAGTTTTAATGATGCTTAATTGAATCCTTGTCTGTTGACTAGCTCAACCATTCTAGCTTACCGAGGACCAAAGTGGCAAAAGACTTAACCTAATCATGTTATTCTGAGTATTCAAACATAGGAAGGATTGAAGCTACAAAATATTTTGCTGTACATCTTATGGGCGACTTTCGTATTGACTATCTTTTTGCTTTTTATCAGTGATTCAATATTCAAGGTAGACTTCTCATAATTCCAAGCGATTGCAGCAGTAAGAAGAAAAAGAAGCTCATCCCGTCTCCTGAGACTTGATATCAATTCAAATGATGCAACTCGCCATTTAGTTCTATTAGGATTTTTATCTTGGTAAACTGATTCATTCATTCCATATAATTGGAGCATTGTTGATTCAACCTGTTGCTAATATAGGCAAGTGAAAGCACTATAGACTTACAATCTGACCTAATTTCAAAAACAGAATAAAGAGAAGAAGTGGCTAGAGTGAGAAGCTCCAACATCTCTCTAGAAAACCAATCATACACAAAACCACCTTCCACTCAATCACAACCTGCGCACTGAACCAGAGTCACGAATTAACAATGATTCCACCCAAACCACCGGACAAAAACTTCGACCAAACATTAATGGAACTTGAAAAACCTTCCTTCAAAGACAAACTACTGACATACGAGCTCCATAACAATATTTCTATCGTACCCCCACTACCCCACCAAATCCCTATGGAATTTAATACACACAAACAACAAGGACAACCAACTAGAGATCCCAAACGACAACACCTTGACTGTCTGTTGACCCAAGTCACTGCATGGTTTTGAAGATTGAAAAATGCCTACCCAGTTGAACCAGGTCCATCAGGGCAAACATATTCGAACGAACCAACNTGATAAGAGGTTAGAGTTCGAGTTCAGCAAGGACAGAAACAAAGGAAGGAAGTTGAGATAAACACAAACTCTTCCACCAAGGAAGAGTTGCATTAGAACTAAACAAGAACATCTCAAATTCTGGCGGTATATAATGTTGAAGTATTCCTACTGAAGAAATCATCGCACAAAGACAAAATTGAAGCAAGAACTGAAAGAAAAATTACCAGAGAAATTTTACAAGCAGAATCCTTGTGCAAAACAAAGGCTACTGACCAGCTAGAAGAACCAGTTCCATCTGTTTGTCTTTCGAGTCTAGTTGGTTGTAGTGGGTGATTTAATATTGTATCTTTCAGCTTTATTAGAAGCAATTGTAATAGGTACACACTGTTCAAGTTAGAGTTAACTTGAAGCTTGTCGCAATTAGCTAGAGGCTAGTTTGCTACGAAGGGATTAGAGTTAGTCCTAAGTTTACAAAAGAGTTTATTTTGTAAATGCTGTTTGGCTCAGAGTTGTAGTGAAGAGTTTGGGAAAATCCTACTGAGGAGTAGGTCGTGGGTTTTTCACCTTTTGAGCCAGATGTTTTCCATGTAAAAATATTTGTGTTTTTACTTTATTGCATTTATTATTCCGCACTGGTAGAAGTTGGAACACCAAGAAGAACCAGGTTCTTCTATTGAGACAGCACTTGAAAATTGGACACCACACAAATCACTCCCGCTCTTGTGTGGTATTGAAGTATAAAACAACAATTGGTATCAGAGCAGGTTATCCTTGAAAAGGCTAACACGTTAGAAAAGATCAAAATGAGTGCACCACCTAGAAACTGGGATGGTCAATCAACTGCAAGGCNAGGACCACCTGATTGGAGAAGACTATGAACTCTGGGACATAGTCACTGATGGTCCTCTAGCTACCATGAAGAAGACTGCTGAAGGTGTAGATGTACCAAAGACTAGAGCTGACTGCACTGCTGAGGATCTGAAGAAACGGGAGAAGAATGCAAAAGCCAAGAAGTGGCTTGTGTGTGGACTAGGTCCAGACGAGTACAACAGAATCCAAAGCTGCACCACTGCCAAAGAAATCTGGGATACCTTGCAAGTAGCCCATGAAGGAACACCTCAGGTAAAAAGATCAAGAGGTACTCTACTATACTCACAGTATGAAAACTTCACTATGAAAGAAGGAGAGACAATCCAAGAGATGTACACAAGGTTCACAACTTTGACAAATGAACTTAAGTCTCTTGGTAGAGTCATTCTTGAAGAGGACAGGGTAGAGAAGATCCTGACAAGGGTCTTACCAATCTCCCGGTAAAGCAAAATTACTGCTATCTAGGAATCCAAAAATATGGCAACCCTCAGATTGGATGAACTAATTGGAAACCTTACTGGCTATGAACTTAGAAGGTAGACAATGAAAATGGATGGTCCAAAGAAGGAGAGGAGTCTAGCACTGAGAATCACCGAGGGAGCAGATCTTGAGGAAGATGAGATGGCCATGATTACCAAAGAATTTAGAAACTTTCTTATAAGGAAGAAGGACATCTCTAGAGGAGGAAATTATAACAAAGATAAAGTTCCAGAAAGGCCAACTAACGAGGGATGCTACAAGTGTGGAAAGACTGACCACCTTATCAAGAACTGTCCTTAATGGGAAGTGGAATGGAAAAAAGAGATATATGAAAGAAGGAACATGAAGAAAAAACTGGTCCAACCCAAGAAAACCACAACAAAAGCTATGATTGCTGCTTGGGGGGTAAGTTTAGATGAAGAATCAAGCGCTCATGGCAATTGGAGAATCCGATGAGGAATCACATGAAGAACCAGAGGTAAGTATCTCCCATCTTAAAAATAAAATAAAGTTCCTATCTAAGGAAAAACTCTCTGAGTTGCTACTTGATTTCATGGATGATTCCGCAGAAACAACCAAAGAGAAGGAACAACCCTCTAAAGAATGTGAAATGCTAAAAGCAAAATGCATGAACCTGGAAATCAGAGTAAGTGAATCTGAAAAGAAAAACACTGTCTTATTGAACCAGGTTCATCCACTTGAAACTGATATTCTAGAACTAAAATCTAAAAACTTAAAGCTAAAGCTAGGATCTAGTAAAAAGGTTGTTGATCATTCTCATATCATGTTAGAAGAAAATGTGGGAAAACTAAAAGATAATATGTATGCCAAGGATGAACAGATAAGAACTCTTATAGAAGAACTTGTCAAAGTCAAACATGAATTAGATCGAACTTGTAAATGGAATAAATCCTCTGATGCCCTGACATGGCTTCAAGAGAATCATAGTAGCAACCGGAGAGGGCTTGTCTTTGGGAGTCAATTGCCGAAGTGGGATCCCAAAAGCAAGTATCCCACTCTCCCTGAGAATAAAATCTGCACCCACTTTGGTAAGACTGGCCACTACAAAATTGAGTGTACTGTAAAAGAGTAGGTCAGTCGAAGAAATGAGAGTTTTGTTAAAAAGAAAAACTGGCTACCAAATTGGGCCAGAAAAAGCTTGATTCATCCATTCTCTCATAGAAAAGGACCCAAACTAGTTTGGGTTCTTAAAACTAACCCTGATTTCTTTTTGTAGGTTCAAGTGAGAGGAAGAAACCGAATTTGGTATTTGGATAGTGGCTGTTCAAAGCATATGACGGGGAACAAGGAACATTTCCTTTCACTTGAAAGCCTTAAAGGAGGAATTGTCTCCTTTGGAAATGGAAAGAAAGGTGAAATTATTGGGGTTGGTAAGGTAGGTAAGGATGACACACGTTCCATTGAACATGTGTACCTGATAGATGGCTTGAAATATAGCCTGATCATTGTGTTATAACTGTGTGACAGAGGTAACCTGGTTGCCATTACTTCCACAAAATGTTTTGTGATTAACTTGCTTACTGATAAGATTGTTTTGCAGGGAAAAAGAATGAATAACATCTATGTCATAGAATTGTCCACACTGTCTGAAAATGAACTCACTTGCCTAAGTGTGTTGGACAGTGATCCCCTCCTGTGGCACTAAAGACTTGGNGTGCTAGTTGATGACTATTCAAGGTTCACTTGGACCTTATTTCTGACATCTAAGGATGAAGCATTTGATATGTTCACCTCATTTGTTAAGAAAACTCAAAATCAGTTAGGAAATCAACTAGTATCAATAAGATCTGATCATGGTACTGAATTTTAGAATGCAAAGTTTGCTGAGTTCTGTGATGAACATGGTATCAATCACAACTTTTCTGCCCCTAGAACCCCACAGCAAAATGGGGTTGTTGAAATAAAGAATAGAACTCTTGAAGACATGGCAAGGACCATGCTTCTTTCTAGCAAACTACCACATAGCTTCTAGGCAGAAGCAATAAACACTGCATGCTACATAATAAATAGATGCATGACCAGGCCTTTGGTAGAAAAAACTCCTTATGAATTACTTAAAGGGAGAAAGCCCAACATATCCCACNAGAACTCTTGAAGATATGGCAAGAACCATGCTTCTTTCTAGCAAACTACCCCATAGCTTCTGGGCAGAAGCAATAAACACTGCATGCTACATAATAAATAGATGCATGACCAGGCCTTTGGTAGAAAAAACTCCTTATGAATTACTTAAAGGGAGAAAGCCCAACATATCCCACCTTAGGGATTTCGAATGCAAGTTCTTTGTGCACAATAATGGCAAAGATTCCCTAGGAAAATTTTATCCCAGAAGTGATGAGGGAGTATTCTTGGGATATTCATTACATAGCAAGGCTTATAAAGTGTATAATAAAAGAACTATGTGTGTAGAAGAGAGTGTACATGTTGTCTTTGATGAAACTAACACTCTTGCTGAGAGACAGGAACCAGAATATGAGGAGCTTGGACTGGTGAGAAGCAGTGAAAACATTGAAGCAAATATGGAAGATTGAACAGGTGATGGACCAGGTCCAACTACCCCAAGCAACATGACAGGGGAACTCAACATGTGAACCTTGGCCCTGATCCTGTTCCACAACAAGAAGACACCATGGAACTATCTAGAAGTGAACAGTTGGTTCTCAAACCATATAGATATCAGAGTTCTCACCCTCTTGAGAAAATCATAACAGATCTAACATCTGGAATCAAAACAAGATCCTCTTTGAAAAATTTGTGTGCGTTTGATGCCTTTCTATCCTTGATTGAGCCAAAGAACATTGGTGAAGCCCTACAGGATGCTGACTAGGTAAATGCCATGCAAGAAGAGCTAAATCAATTTGAAAGAAGTCAAGTATGGCACTTGGTACCCAGACCACTAGACAGATCAGTGATTGGCACAAAATGGGTCTTCAAGAACAAGCTCGATGAGTGTCATGCCTCCTTTTTCACCGGTGAGGGTAATAAGGGAGTTTTTTAACTTTAAGTGACATTATTCGATTTTGGGATTTATTTTATTCAGAGTCGCCACCCGAATTTTTTACGGTATTTTGGGACACCATTTATTTGTTAGAAATCCCAAAACCGAGGAATTTTGACTCTGTTTAAATTGTCTGCGAACCAAAAATCCAGGTAAGAAATTTTGTTAACCCGGGAGAAGGTGTTAGGCACTCCCAAATTTCGTGGTTCTAGCACAATCGCTTAATGATTAAACTTGGCCTAAATTGTTTAATTACTGATTTTAGCACCTAAATGTATTTTTATATTTTTACCGCTTTTAATGTTCTTTTATATTCAAGGAGTTCTTTTGAGACGGGTCACGTATGCGTAAAACCCGTAAAGTTTAAAATGTGTCTAAAATCATGTCAAGCGGACGTGTACATAATTCTCGACACTGAACTCATTCAAGGAGATAAATAAAGTTGCGCAAGCGCGGATTTTATTTTTTTGTAAAAAAGAAACCGGAATCACGTCACGCGGGCATGTACGCAATTCCGATAATTTTAAAAAATTCATTTCTAAAAGTGTCTCTATGAGTGTTCATTTTAGTCTTTATTTGTGTTACGTAAACGTATACACAATTTGAGAAAAATGTATATTTGAGTTGTTTTCATTCAAAGTTACGTGAAACGAATACTTCGATGATTAATTTATTTTCTGAGTTTAAGGTAGTCACTATCTAATTATGGAAGGTGTTTGAGGTTCACTATATCCAAAGTAAATTCCTAAATCAAGTCATGAGACTAATGGCAAGGTATTTCTATGAATGATATGGATTATTCTCATACTAGATTCATTAATCACATTCATGAGGATTTGGGCTATGGCCTAGTTTAGCCTAGTTTGTCACTTAACCCTTTGGCCAATCTTAATATAGGCTATTCGAGAAAGAAGGAGTTTATACAATTCAGTTTAAATATTACTAAATTGAGGAAATTAAAGATACAAACAGAGATACCAATTCATGATTTCAACACAACGATCAGAAGCAAATTTGCACTTATTATTGTACTTTAGTTGCTGAAAATGCTGTTTAAGAGACTATACTTATGTAACTCAAAATACACCAGATTCTACACAAGAAATTTAAGGTAAGTCATGGGAATTTTAACGAAAACAGGTTTTTCACAATTGCATTTGAAATTTCGGACATAATAGTTTTTATCCCAGAAATCATACGAGTTTCGAAGACACATTGTTTATCTTAATTGAATCCTATTAATTGGATGCCATATTGCATTAATGTTAAATTGAAAATCATAATTCAAAAACTTCTGGGCTTTCACATTAATAAGACGGGAAGAAATGACAGCTTGAGAATTTAATTAATAGTGTCCAATCCAATTTATTACAACACTAAAGATTAAAAAAAAATGTACATAGTCTAATAAACTTACTATTACATCACTTTTACTATGGAACACTAAAATTTTCTAACAGAAAACTAAAGATTAACCAATTGGAAGCTAATTGTTGCTTCTGTGTAGGCCAACAATGTTTATGGTTTAAAACCTGCATTTACCACTAAGTCTCGAACATAATTGAGTTCCTATGCATCAATAGAGAATGAATCTGCCCGTTGAAGATGAGTCAGATCCAGTTCTCTTGATTCTATCTTTAAACTAAACAATCCATAACAAACATTTAAGTACCTTTAATTGGAATAAAACTGACCATTTGGGTTAGATTCATATTTTTAGTATTGTTTTCTGCTAATAATTCTATTACATATTTAAGAGACAAAGAACTACCCCTAGGCTAAATAAGAGCTCGAAATTACTGCTTCTAGCTAGACCTCTCTTTGGTTAATCCTAATAGCAGCACCTGTAAATCTTCCAACCAAAGGATTTTGTGTATCATCATGGAAGGAATTTGGCCATGAAAAGGTCAGATTCACTTTACCCTTGACACGATTTCAGATACTACTAAAAAGAGTTCTTTATGCATTTGGAATGAATCTGACCATGAAAGGGGTCACATTCAAATCTAATGAGGCCATTTTGTTTAGACTATTGATAGCCATCCTTATTCAGGCTAGTGTTTAGTCAAATATTTTGACCGCTCTTGGCACTTTGAGGAGTGAATCCGACTATTTTGTGAGTTTGGATTTCCTTCCTTAAGGCTCTTCCCAATTACACACTTTATTTCCTTTGAAGGATAATTTTCAACAAGCTGAAATACTGTTTATGCACTATTATGGGGTGGATTTGACCATTGAAAGGTCAAATTCATCTACCCTAGTGCAATTTAACTTACTAATAAACTAAGAAGCAAACACAAAAATGACATCTAACTACAATATTACTTATTGTATCTTTGAACCAACACACTTGAAAGCCACCAGACTGATTTCAGGAATTCAGACATAAATATTCAGATTCATTATCAACATATCAATCAATCTTACTTCAGATTTTCATACAAGATTAGAGAAAACAGAAAACTCAGCTATAGAAGAAACATATTCAAGCAAAAAAAGAACAAAGTTCATATTTTTTGAGCCTTTCAATAAGGTTAAACAACTACATACTGTTTACAGAGAAAATCAACCAAGATCCTGACCAAATAAAGGTCAGGTAAACATCAATACAACAAGGAAGAGAAAAGTTTAGCAGCAACCACAACAGATTAACCAGAAACCAATGATATCAATAGAACAACCAGCCCAGAGTTTGAGTATGTGTGCAGGAAATCTTTGAAATAAGAACACCAAACAAGTAGGAACCATTTTCGTGTGAGTTTGAAATGATTTTTAGTGAGAAAAAAAAGGTAATTTCAATGCTCAGAAAGAAGGTAATTTTAGAATGTAAAATAGAGTTCTTCCAGTTTGAAAAAAAAAATCCTTAGTCTCTAAAAGGAGGGTCTATTTGTAGGAGCTTAGGTATGGGATATGCTTTGGCATTATTCCTCATCCAAATAGCTGAAATAGTACATAGGGCAGCTGTCACCCTTACCTTTTGGGACAACTGCCCTTATTCCAGAAGCTTCTAGCCCATAAAATGATCCTAATACCCCTTGCAAATCTGATTTACAAGTCTATAAGGTTCTTAGGATGTTACACCCAAGATTCCTTCAACTAAAATTCCTAAAATACCCTTTAGAATCCCCAGAATTACCCTTAAGTAACTAGGGTTAAGTCTTGATTGTGGTTAACTATCAACTCTAGTTAGGAACTTTAGTTAGTTAGCTATTACAAAGTCATTACTTGAATTAGAGTAACCTTGATTTGGGCTTGGGTTATTAATTAAAGGACCTTATGTGACTAATTGTTCTAGGACTTATATAAAAGAAGTGATTTATCTTTTTTTTTTAGAAATTAGGACTTAGTTAATTGAGGGATTTAATTCCTAACTTATTTTAGACTTGTTTAGGAATTAAGTTAATTAGGTATTAGCTAATTTTAACTTACTAGGCCATGCTAAACCCTTAATGAAATTAAAGGTCTAGTTTCTTTTAGGAAGTTAGGTTAGATAATTAGATTAATTAGGCCTTTTTAGAGTTAGTTTCTAACTATACTATTAATTATTTTAGGCTTAGATTAATTTCATTATTAGATATTAATTCTAGTTTTAATGACTTGCTAATCAATTTAGTCCCTTAAACTTAGGTTCACTAATTTCAGATTTAATTCAATCTAAATGTGATTACAAATCAATCTCCTAATTAATTAATCTACTTAATCAATTGACCTAAATACAAATTCACAACTAAGATTTGAGTGAAAACAATATTTCAGAAGATCAGTCATATGATTCTAACAAAGCACAAATTACTCAAGCATTCTTGAAAACCTAAGTGATTAATCAAGTTGAATTCGAAATATGATCATTCGACAATTCTTGAAACTGACTAACATTCATGAATCAGCAAACAAATATCAAGAAGGAATCAGTACCATCTAGAGGAAAAATAATAACCTTAATAGATGTAACAAAACAATATAGAATTTAGGCATGAACAATGCTTTTAATGGATAATAGATACAAAATACATCCTATATGAGGGAAAAAACAGTAAATCATGCTTAATAGTGAAACAATATGAAATAGTGAATTATCCGTATCAAAACAAAACAGTTTAAACAATTTCGACCAAACAATAATAATCATGTTCATTTTAATAAAAATAAAATAGACGACAGAAGAGTGGGGAAAATACCATTTTGAGGGATTTTGGCCGGAAAAAATGAAAACGCTGGACCTTGGCCGAATTTCGGAGGGTTTGAAAATGAGTCAAACCCACATGAATCAATTGCTCTTGTCAAGAGAAACTGAACCATGAAGGTCCGAGCTGTTGAAGGTTCTTGAATCAGTACACATGGGAGACTTAGGGTTTTTGGAATCTCAGATATGAAATTAGGGTTTTTGGGATGGTTTTTTGAAGAAACTAATAGCAGGAGGGGGTTGTAAGGTAAAAATTTGGGCTGGATTGGGGGTGCTCTGCCGCCAGAGGCGATTTCTGGCCGGCGGAGCTTAGGGCGGCAGACGATAGGGTTTAGAGATAAGAGAGAGGAGTGAGAGAGACGGATATGGGGGGGGGGGGT
>ML387613.1:0-29281 GCA_005239525.1 Nicotiana knightiana | reverse complement strand
GACGTATTTGCATCCGTTTAGCCCCGTTTCCATTTCCAATTCACCTACACATAAAATAAACCCTATTAGGCACATACGACGTGTATTTTATCATTAAATCTCATAAAATGCAAGGTATATAATGCTTAAAATCATGAATTCTAGCCACTCATCATTTGTACAGAAGAAATGGAGACAGGCCGTGGCTGGGTAGTTTTGTCCCTTGGGAAAAATCAAGATTGCCCCAATACCAACGCCTTTGGCATTGAATGCTCCGTCGAAGAACATTTTCCAGATATTAGTGTCTTCTGCGATTACTTCGACCGAATTGACTTCTTTATCCGGGAAATAGGTGTTTAAAGGTTGGTATTCATCATCAACCGGGTTCTCAGCCAAGTGATCGGCCAAGGCTTGAGCTTTCATGGCTGTGCGGGTGACATAGACGATGTCAAACTCCGTGAGCAAGATTTTCCATTTTGTTAACCTTCTTGTGGGCATTGGTTTTTGGAATATGTATTTTAGAGGATCCAACCTGGTTATGAGGTATGTGGTGTAGGCCAGCAGATAATGTCTGATCTTTTGAGCAACCCAAGTTAGGGCATAACAAGTTCTCTCCAGCAGAGTGTATTTGGCTTCATAGCCAATGAATTTCTTGCTCAGATAGTAGATGGCTTGCTCTTCCTTCCCGGTAACATCATGTTGCCCGAGGACACAACCAAAAGAATTTTCCACGACTGTTAGGTACATGAACAGAGGTCTTCCTGGTTCAGGCGGGACCAGCACTGGCGGATTCGACAAATATTTCTTGATTTTGTCGAAGGCTTCTTGACATTCATTTGTCCATTTGATCGCTGCATCTTTCTTTAATAGTTTGAGTATCGGCTCACATGTGGTTGTAAGCTGTGCAATAAACCGGCTGATGTAGTTCAACCTTCCTAATAAGCTCATAACCTCTTTCTTAGTCTTTGGAGGTGGTAGGTCCCGGATGGATTTTATCTTCGTCGGATCTAACTCAATGCCCCTGCGGCTAACTATAAACCCCAAGAGTTTCTCGGAGGGAACACCAAATTCACACTTAGCAGGGTTCAATTTTAAGTCATATTTGCGTAGCCGCTCAAAAAAAATTCTCAAGTCTCGGACCAAGCAGACACATCTTTGAATTCGAACAGAAGTTGAATCAATGCGTCTCTAGTTTTCTCATCCGTGTGAATACTTATCATGGTTTCTCAAACCTCTTCTGGATTACCCAAATTAACTGGCTCAGTTTCGTTTAGGTTTGGCTTAGGCTTATTCTCAAATTGTTCCAATTCTCTGTTTATTTCTCTAAAAGCCTCATCTTTGTCGTATTATGGTTCTTGATTCATCATTTTGAGATTAGACAGCGTATTAAGATCAGAATATGAGGCCCGCAAGCATGTAATGTTATTTAAAGCTGCATCATTAGGACTGAAAATAAGAACAATAACAAAATCATAAAGAATAATAGACGATGAAATTTTGATTTCATTTCATTGAATTTGAAGATAACATGGGTTTTACATTGGAATTTAAAGACAATAAAATTAAAAACACTTGAGTTACACCCTGAAATAACTCAAAGTGTAGAAAGGACATCAAAACATGAACTACCAAGATTCCCGCCTGATTGGGAAGGGAGTAGCTTTCCAGTTTTGCAGTTTGGCATTCAGACCCATGTATTGCACCTATGCGGTGCTCGAGACTTATCCTGGCTGAACCATGTGAGCCTCATATAACATTGATCTCATGGCCCCGCAAATTTCTTTAATTTCTTCGGTCGTAAAGGCCTTATCTTCTTCTTCTTCTTCAATGTACTGTGGTTTGATGAAGGACTCGTGATGTGTGGGATTGGCTGAGGCAGGTCCCATCCATTGTTTTTACGTTCGTTGGCCCATTTAACATCATCATCTGTAGCCTGGAAACCGAATTCAAAGAATTTTTCGGTGGCAGGCAGAGAGATTGGCTCAGTAATGCCTTGTAAGGATACCCCGAGCCCCTTTTCGAGTTTGTACCCGTGTTGGATCATGTCGGTAGCGACCATGATTGACGTATTAGATAAACAAGGTTGTGGGCACGGAACACCTTCTTCGTGCTGATCACCAAGCACAATCTCAAAGGATTGGTAAACAATATGTTCGCTACCTTCTCTGGCCTCGAGGCAGGGGATGGAGGGATATTGATTGTTCGTCCTCTCCGTGGACTACTATCTCCTGATTCTCATGTTCAAATTTGATCATATGGTGAAGAGTAGATGGAACTGCCCCAGCAACGTGAATCCAAGGTCTTCCTAGCAGGAAGTTATAAGAGGTGTCCATATCCAAGATTTGGAAGGTTATCGTGAAATCCACAGGGCCAATCGTCATAACTATGTCAATTTCGCCAATGGTGTCCCTTTTGATACCGTCAAAAGCGCGGACACAAACGTTATTTGGCCTGATTCTCTCAGTGCTGATTTCCATTCTTTGAAGCGTTGACAGGGGGCAAATATCTACCCTGGATCCTCCGTCAAGCATAACTCTCTTCACGTAATATCCTTCACTTTTAACTGTCAAGTGTAAGGCTTTGTTGTGAGCGCCCCCTCAGGAGGTAGGTCATTTTGGCTAAAAGAAATTTTGTTCACTTCGAAGAAGCGCTCAGCCATTCTCTCTAACTGCTCGACTGGGGTTTCAGCTGGTACATACACTTCATTCAACATTTTTAGGAGTAATTTTTGATGCTCGTTTGATCCCATCAACAGATACAAGAGCGAAACTTGATCCGGAGTTTTCCTGAGTTCTTCAATTGTGTCATATTCAGACATTTTCATTTTCTTGAATAACTCTTCAGCTTCTTCGGCAGTGATGAGTTTTTTGAGGGGAAATCATTTATGCTTGGCTTTATTCAACTCCTCCGGGTTATGATATTTCCCAGTAGGCTTTGCTTCATTGACTTCCCCTCTGCCCTCTTTCCCTTTGTATGTTACCAGTGTTTGATCATTATTCCAGGGGACAGTAGTTGTATTTTTGATCGGGATTTGCGGTCGGTGGCTGATGATCAGAGGTTCATTCAGCTTAGGTAGGATGGCCAGATTTTTCATAATATACGTCCCCTTCAGCATATACGCTCTTTGCGAATTTGATTTTAGTTCTAATCTTATGGGAGGGCTCAAGGCGAGTTGTCTGTTTCGCGGAGCCTTCGGAACATAAAGGACAACTTCTTTAGCTGGTGCCGTCTCTTTCTTTTCTTCCAGGGCCTTTTCTTTATCCTGGCCCGGGGGCTTTGTTTTCTTTTCTTCTTTGGCCTTTTCTTTATCCTGGCCGGGGGACTTTTTTTTCTTTTCTGTATCCACAATGGCAATGATGGCTTTCAACGCTGGGTAGAATTCTTTGTCTTCACAAATCATTCCAATTACGGGCCCGTTATTGTGGGCTGGCAGTGGATTGTTTGTGACATTGGGGACCTCCTCGTCCCTTAACACCACCTTTTTATGCTCAATCATATTTTCTACTGCTCTCTTGAGAGTCCAGCATTCTTCAGTATTGTGCCCCTCCGCTCCCGAGTGATAGGCACAACGGGTTCCTCGTTTGTATGATGTCGATTCTGGATTTTGCCGAGTTGGAGGTACGGGCTGCATAAGTCCCATCTGAATCAGCTTTGGCAATAGGCTTGAGTATGACTCACCGATAGGAGTGAAAGTAGGTCTCCTTGGTGGTTCATGAGTGTAGGTATTGTATGGATAGTTGTTCTGAGGAGGGCGTGGATTATATGGGGCTTGGTGAGGATGATTATTTCTAGGAGCTGGAGCTCTGTTTTGGTTGTACTACTGCGGCCAGGGCTGCGGCTGAGCGTTCATCACTGCATAAGGGAAATGAGACATGGCATAAGTTGCTTCCTGATGAGGATAATAGTGTTGTGAAGCTCTGGGAAATGGGCCTGGATATTCCTGAGGTGGTCGAGAATTCCTAGGGCCTGAAGTCATCATGGCTCCCTCATATTTCTTCTCTCTGTTTGTCAGGCCTCCCGAGCCACTTTGAATGGCTTGGGAGGTGGCTCTCAAAGCAGATTGACTTAAAATACGGCATGTCTTCAAACCGTTTTCTACCATCTCGCTAATTTTAATGGCCTCCACGAATGGCTTGCACATGGCGGACATCATATTCTGGAAATAATCGGCCTCTTGGGCCTGCGGGAAGATACTAATCATTTCAGTTTCTTCCATGGGAGGTTTTACTCGGGATGCCTGTTCCCGCCATTTAATGTCATACTCCCGGAAGCTCTCGGAAGATTTCTTTTTGAGATTAGACAGATAATTTCGGTCTGGGGCTATATCCACATTGTACTGAAATTGCCTTACGAAGTCTCGAGCCAAATCATCCCATACATGCCAACGGGAGATATCCTGATCAATGTACCACTTTGAGGCGATACCCATAAGGCTTTCCCCGAAATAAGCCATCAGTAGCTCTTCTTTGCCTCCTGCTCCTCTCAGTTGGTTGCAGTATCTCTTTAGGTGAGCGATCAGGTCTCCATGCCCATCGTATTTATCAAACTTTGGAGTTTTGAAACCCACAGGTAGATGCACATGAGGGAACATGCATAAATCAGCGTATGATACGCTCTTTTGGCCGCTTAGGCCCTGGATATTTTTCAAACTTTGCTTGATACTCTTCATATTTCGGGTTATCTCATACTGTTCAATATTTTTCAAGATCTTTTCTGGATCCACAGGAGATTCAAGTTATGGGTACTGCGGGTAAGCATTCGGAGTGATTCAGGCGGTATCCAGCTGGAATGGAGGAGCTTGGAAAGTAAAATTTGCTCAAAACTCTGTCGTGCCAGTGTTGGCTGTGCCACACCTGTAGCTGGTGGCACAGTAAATACCACAGAGGGTAATCCACAAGATGGTGCCTGGGGGCGAACCTCAGAAGGCATTCTGGTATGATTTGAGGACATGGTTGGGAACCCAAATGGAACAAATGGGTTTGGCATTGAAATTGGCATGTTGGTGGTCCCTCCGGTTATGGGAATCAGTTCAAGGAAACCGGGGATGGATTTGGGTGGCTCCCTTCCGTTGGACCAAAAGTCCCACATCTCTAGCATACGACATTTCAGTCTTCTATTTTCTTCGGCGACTGCCGCTTCTTCTTGAGGTATAACTGAAGTGGGGCCATCCTCTGGTTCAATAATAGACATGTGACTTTCTGATGTCATTGTGATACTTCATTTGATCTAGTGAGATAAGGATGTGTCGCCAGAATACCACCGTAAACCAACCACCTTAAAAGCAATAACCTTTTGAGAGTAAAAAACAAATTGGTTAGTGGGAGATATTAACACGTAGGGAATTACACGTTGGGATGCGATGCACCTAAACAGTTAAATGTTTTTCTAAAATGTTTGCGACAACTGTGTGTTTCATCCCAGCTTTAATATTCTATCTCGTTCTGTTCTTTTGTTCTTTTCGAGGGCTATGATCGAATCCTATGTGGATTGCCTACGTATCATGACGCCGCATGAATCAGATTATTACGTAGTTCACGACACAAGTAAATGTAAACAAAGGACAATTTTCATTTCACTATTAAAGATAGCTCTTTTCATACAAGTGATTTTTGAAAACATTAATAAACACGAAAGAGAAGTACATACTCTAGACATAAAACAAAACAACTTAACAATTTTTTTTTGAAAGCAATAAAAGTACAGACTCGAGAAAAATAAAAATCAATAATAGAGGAGAGCCTCTGGTTGTCTTTTCGGGGCTTGTGGTGCATTGGCGGGTCTCTGTGCCGGTCTGTGTGCTATATCCCCCTAAAGTCGATCCAAGTCGTCCATTACTTGGTGGATGAAAGTCATCATTGTTGGCCCAAGAAAGGAAATATTTTTGAAGATTGACAAAGTAACTCCGAGATGAACCGGGTCCATCACAGGTGACATAGACCAGCAGAGTTAAAGGCACGTGAGATGCACATGCAGGAGATAAATGTATTCTGATTAAATTGAGATATCTTCTGATCGAAAAGATTGTAAAAACGAAATTGGAGAAGGACTCCTTATTCAATAAGAACAAAATTAAAGACAAGGAAGGATTTAGGAGTTGAGTTTGACTAGAACTCTTTCACCATGGAAGAGTTGGATTAGGATTATAGTTAATTCCTTATCTACTATCTCCTATAAATTGCAGATTGTTCTTATGATATGTAGATGCACAAAAGCAGAAATTTATCAAGAATTGAGAGAAAAAATTCGTGAAGAAATTTTGCAAGAAGTTCGAGCCAAATTGGAGAGTGCGAATCTGAAGCTACATACCAGCTAGAAGAACCAGTTCCATCTGTTTATCATTGAGTCTAGTTGGTTGTAATAGGCGATTTAGTATTGTATCTTTTCAGTTTTCATAGAAACAATTGTAATAGGTACACCTTTGTTCAAGTTAGAGTTAACTTGAAGCTGGTAGAAATTAGCTAGAGGCTAGTTACTATATATGGTTAGAGTTAATCCTAGGATTACAAAAGAGTTTATTTTGTAAGTCCGTTTGGCTCAGAGTTTTAGTGAAGAGTTTGAGAAAATCCTACTGAGGTGTAGGTCGTGGTTTTTTCACCTTTTGAGCCAGGTGTTTTCCACGTAAAAATCTCTGTGTTTTTATTTTACTGCTTTCATTATTCCGCAAACAACAGTAGTTGGAACACCAAGAAGAACCGGGTTCTTCAAGTAAGACAACACTCGAAAATTGGGTATTACACAATTAACTATATTCTTGTGTGGTATTGACGTCTAAAACATCAATTGGTATCAGAGCAGGTTATCCTTGAAAGGCTAACACCTTCGAAAAGATCAAGATGAGTGCACCACCTGGGAACTGGGAAGGACAATCAATTGTTAGGCCTCCACTCTTCAAGGGCCAGTACTACTCCTGGTGGAAGAATAGGATGAAGGATCACTTAATTGGAGAAGACTATGAACTATGGGACATAGTCACTGACGATCCTTTAGCCACCATGAAGAAGATTGCCGAAGGAGTAGATGTGCCGAAGACTAGAGCTGACTGCACTGCTGAANGGCTTGTGTGTGGACTCGGTCCAGACGAGTATAGCAGAATTCAAAGTTGTACCACTGCCAAAGAAATTTGGGACACTTTGCAAGTGGCTCATGAAGGAACACCTCAAGTGAAGAGGTCAAGAGGAACTCTACTATATTCTCAATATGAGAATTTCACCATGAAGGAAGGAGAGACCATCCAAGAGATGTATACAAGGTTCACTACACTGACCAATGAACTCAAGTCTCTTGGAAGGGTCATTCTTGAAGAAGACAAGGTTGAGAAAATTCTGACAAGGGTCTTGCCAGTCTCTTGGGAAAGCAAAATTACAGCCATTCAGGAATCTAAGAACATTGCAACTCTTAAGCTGGATGAGCTGATTGGAAATCTCACTGCCTATGAACTTAGAAGGCAGACTATGAAGATGGATGGTCCCAATAAGGAAAGGAGTTTAGCATTCAGAATCACTGAAGAAGCTGATATGGAGGAGGATGAAATGACCATGATCACAAAGAACTTCAAGAAGTACCTAATGAGAGCAAAGGTTCCTTCAAGAAGTGGAAGCTACAACAAACCAAGGGTTCCAAAAAAACAAACCTATGAGGGGTGTTACAAGTGTGGCAAGACTGATCACCACATCAAAAAATGTCCTCAATGGGAAATTGAATGGAAGAAAGAAAAAGTTGAACGAAGGAACAAGAAGAAGGAACATGTTCAACCCAAGAAAAACAGAACATCAATAAAGGCAATGATTGCTGCTTGGGGTGAAAGTTCAGATCAGGAGTCAGATGATGAAGATGGAGATGAACAAACACTTATGGCAATTGGAGAATCCGATGAGGAATCTGAGGTAAGTATAATTCATCTCAAAGACAAGATTAAATTTTTGTCTAAAGAAAGGCTATTTGAGTTACTCTTGGATTTCATTGATGAATCTGAGGAACAATGAAAAGAAACAACTGTCTATGGAGTGTGTGATTTTGAAAGCTAAGTGCAAAAATATGGAACTTAGGGCTAGATAAAGTTATAGTAAAAATGCTGAGTTAAAGAACCAGGTTCATGAACTTGACACCACTGTCCTAGAGCTAAGATCTGAAAATCTAAAACTGAAATTAGGAACAGGTAAAAACAAAGCTGATCACACACAACTCACATTAGAAGAAAACCTAGGAAAAATGAAAGACAAGTTGTACAAAAGAGATGAGCAGATAAGAGTCCTTAAGGAGGATCTAAGAAAGGTCAAGCATGAACTAGATAGAACTAGCAAATGGAACAAGTCCTCTGATGGTTTGACATGGATACAGGAACATCATAGTAGAAATAGAAGAGGACTTGGCTTTGGGAATCCGCTACCTAAGTGGGATCCTAAAATCAAGTACCTCACTCTTCCTGAGAACAAGATTTGTACTCACTGTGGTAAGACTGGTCACTTTAAAAGTGAATGTAATGCAAAAGAAAAGGCCAGTCAAAAGAACAAAAGTTTTGTTCGAGGGAATAATTGGCTACCAAGTTGGGCTAAAAAGAATTTAATTCATCCTTTTGCTTATATAAAGGGATCCAAACTAGTTTGGGTTCCTAAGACTAACCCCTGATTTTCTTTTGTAGATTCAAGTGAAAGGTAGTAGTTAAATATGGTACATGGATAGTGGCTGCTCAAAACACATGACTGGCAACAAGGACTAGTTCCTTTCACTTGAGGATCTCAAAGGAGGAAATGTATCCTTTGGAAATGGAAATAAAGGTGAAAAATCACTGGGGTTGGTAATGAACAAGATGATGAAGAGATTGGGCTGGTCAGAAACTCAGTCCAAACTAAAGCAACACTGGAGGAAGGAATAGGTGATGGAACAGGTTCATCCATCCCCGGCAATATGACAGGGGGAATAGAACAAAATAATTCCCAAACTTCGTTGGAACCTATACCTGAACCTGTTCCACAGCAACAAAGCAATGGAGGAACATCAAGGAGTAACTAGTTGGTTGTGAAACCATGCAGATATTTTTTAAAAAGCACTGAGTAGAGAGCATTTTCAAAGGAACAAGTTACTATTAGGGATGATTAAGATCACCTGATTGAACCAGTTCAGAATGTACATGAAAAAAATGAGGGAAAAAGAAGAAGGAAAAATGAAAACAAAGAAAATTTTTTTTGCTAGAAAAGTATGAAATGGGTGTAAATAATCAGATTAACAATTGCTCAGTCTCATACTGTAAAAAGTATACTCTTATGCCATGTTTTTATATGATCACTGATCACTAATGAAATTTTTTCTATCTTTGCAAATTGAGGCTTGATTAAGAGGATTCTAAAATGATGAACCTGGTTCATCGTGCTGGTTCATCTGAAAGGCAAGGTATGTGTTCTACACTCTGCACACTTTGAAATACTAATAATTAAATCATGAGCAGAACTCTGCCCAAACTCAAAATCTTTTCAAAGCCTATCCATTTGACTTTGAACCAGTTATGTTTCAACAAGAATCCTCTCCAAATTAAAATACCTAGATTCTAGGGAAGCCTTAACCGTCAATTCAAAAATAAAAGTTCATTCAAGACATCCCCTCCCTTACCAAACCATTCCCAAATTTTTGATGACTCAGGTAACATATGTCCAAACCATTCTTCTAAGATCATCTCTGATGTTGCTGAAAAACTTAGAAAATAGGTTCATACTGGTTGGGTCTGTGAAAGATATGGGACTGCCGGAGACGAGAAGAAGAGGTGGTAAAAACAAAATTAAAAAGGAAAAAGAGAGAGAGGTAGTAAGGAGTGAAGAGAGGGCAATAGGGAAAAAATCTGTAAAAATGGCTATCTGTGGTGCTGAGCCAGAAAAGGAGGAAGAAAGTAGCAAGAACGCAGGGGGAAGTGAATCAGGAGAAACTGCTGATGGGTTAGTAAATTTAGGAAAGCACACAAATGAACCTGGTTCATCTACTGAGGAAACCCTGTCGGATCTGCTGAAAATGTTAGGCGATAATTACAATCCAAAGAAGAAAAGAACTCCTAAAGCTCAAACATCTGGAACAGCAAGAGAAAGTAAGAAAAGAAAAGTTGATCCTTCCGAGACTTCTAATATTTCTCTTCCAAGAGGAAGAACTACAAGGAGCAAGGTAAAGTAAAGTGAGGACGAGTTGAAGAGAGCTTTAGAGGAGAGTAAGAAGAAAAGAGTGGAAAAAGGGAAAGAAAAGGTTGTTGAGCCTATTGAGGCTGTTGAAGTGGATGAGATGGACATGGTCCATCAAAGTGAAAAAGTGGCAGAGGTAGAGGTTCAGACCCCTAAGCTCAAGAAAGCAAAGACTTCCTCAAAGAAGTCTTCATCTGTTTCTAAGTCTGCTGAACCATCCATCTTGGATAAATGAACCAGGTCTACATTTTTTTCCAAGCCTTAATTTCCTAGCCTGCCTAGAACTTTCAATGACCCAGATTCAGAATTTTTGTTTGTTGCTCATGTTTTAACTGTTTTTGTTTCATTCAGTGGATTGTGGCAGAATCGTATTCTCTCTATCAATGAAACTGATGTTTTTTGCGCTGATTCAGTATCTCTATTTTTTGATAGTTTGAATTCTTAGTTAATTTTTGATGATTAATCCATGATTGTATATGCAGTTGCCCAAGTGGCCATGAGTAAGTGTTAAAAATCTGGGACTCACACAATATTTTTTGCAACTTTTCGAAGATTCCAAAAGGGAGAAGATATATTATGCTCTGAACATGTGATATTTATAACCTAATGAATATGGTTCTTTGTGACAAATGATTAATACTCTTATATGTGTCAATGTTGGACTAAGCTAAAACAGGCCTGAAGCACAAAGTTTATCATCATCAAAAAAGGGGAATTTGTTGGCCCAAGAAAGGAAATAGTTTTGAAGATTGACAAAGGAACTCCGAGATGAACCAGGTCCATCACAGGTGACATAGACCAGCAGAGTTAAAGGCACATGAGATGCACATGCAGGAGATAAATGTATTCTGATTAAATTGAGATATCTTCTGATCGAAAAGATTGTAAAAACGAAATTGGAGAAGGACTCCTTATTCAATAAGAACCGAATCAAAGATAAGGAAAGATTTAGGAGTTGAGTTTGACTAGAACTCTTACACCATGGAAGAGTTGGATTAGGATTCTAGTTAATTCCTTATCTACTAACTCCTATAAATTGCAGATTGTTCTTATGATATGTAGACGCACAAAAGCAAAAATTTATCAAGAATTGAGAGCAAAAATTCGTGAAGAAATTTTGCAAGAAGTTCGATCCAAATTGGAGAGTGCGAATCTGAAGCTACATACCAGCTAGAAGAACCAATTCCATCTGTTTATCATTGAGTCTAGTTGGTTGTAATAGACGATTTAATATTGTATCTTTTCAGCTTTCATAGATACAATTGTAATAGGTACACCTTTGTTCAAGTTAGAGTTAACTTGAAGCTGGTAGAAATTAGCTAGAGGCTAGTTACTACATCGGGTTAGAGTTAATCCTAGGATTACAAAGAGTTTATTTTGTAAGTCCGTTTGGCTAAGAGTTTTAGTGAAGAGTTTGAGAAAATCCTACTGAGGTGTGTGTCGTGGTTTTTTCACCTTTTGAGCCAGGTGTTTTCCACATAAAAATCTATGTGTTTTTACTTTACTGCTTTTATTATTCCGCAAACAGTAGTAGTTGGAGCACCAAGAAGAACCAGGTCCTTCAAGTAATACAGCACTCGAAAATTGGGTACTACACAATTAACTATATTCTTGTGTGGTATTGACGTCTAAAACATCTCATGGTGTCAAAGAACATGGAAGTGGTCATACTCTCGCACTCGTGGCATTTCTGTACCACGTAGTTGGCTATTTATCTGATTCTGTTCCTTATGATCCCCTTCTCTTGAAGTAAGCGCCCTATTTGATGCGCTCGGGCCTCCAATACCTGGGCATTCGCATTGTTCTGCTCTTGTAATTCTTGCACCATTCCCTCTAACTGGCCAATCTTCTCATAGCAATGCTCCCTTTCCGTTCTGAGATCTTTGATCTATTGGACCATTTCGTTCCCCATGGAAAATAGTTTTTCTTTCAAGATGGCGATTTCTTTGCCATATTTTTGCCTTAATTGACGAGCATGTTCTTCTGTTCCTTTTGCTAACTTCCTTTCGTCCTCTAAAAGGTCTTTTTCAGCTTTGTTCAAATCGAAGGTATATTCATGAACCTTCAACCTCAGATTGTTAGTGATTTTTTCATCTCTTTCACTTCTTACAGGCGTCTCGAGGGCTAATTTCAGACTCCGGACTTGGGCACGAAGCGCCTCATTTTCTCGGGTCATTTGTTGTTTTTCACCCTCGACTACCTGTGCTTGCAACTGATTATCAAACTCCATATTTCTTAGTTTCTCTTTCAAAGAATTAATAGTGGCTTGATATTCTCTTTCCTTTCGCCCCAAACTAGCCTTTCTTGAATTTTATCATCAAAAGCATGCACATGAGGCCTCTTGGAAGGCCTTTCCGGTTCGGGTTCTGGTTCTTCAACAATGCAACTTCTTTTCTCAAACCATGCCGCATATCCCGGATCCACTTCCCCTCTAGCAAGATTGAGCACCTGGGTATCTTCTTTCAAGTATCGTCACCCATTCCAACTTTGTTGAATTAAGGCTTCAGGTAAGGGGGCCTCAGGGTGTATCTCAATGACTTGGATGCTCAAATCCTCCTCTTCGGGTATCACTTGATAACGACCCAATTGTCTCAGAACTCTTTGGGGTGCATATGGTTGGATACTTCTGAGACCCATCAATAGTAGATGATTCCTGGCAGCGGACATAAGTATGAATTCTTTGAGTGAGAGCCATCCCAAAGTCCATTCTATTTGGTTGGCTCGTAAAGACCTTAGCTGATCAACCCAAGCCTCGACTCCTTCTGGAAAAGGGTAATCCCTCACTCTCTCTTCATAACCCTTAATGAAATTGGCTTTATCAGTACCATAGCTCATGAATTTTGGATGGTGACGAAGATGTTCAACCAACCACATCTGGAAGAATGATGTTGCAACCTTCAAAAAATGATTTTTCCCGACTTGCATTCAGTCAAAGCCCGGAAAATGTCAGATAATATGAGTGGAGCCATAGTATGATTTTTCTTTTCGGTCAAGACCTGGGCGATTTTGGCCACCCGAACATCAATAGACCCTTCGGCATTAGGAAAGACCATAACACCCAGAAATGCTACGATGAAGGCAAACCGGCGATGGATTATCCAAGTATCCTTATCATGTTTGTTAGTCAAGCCTTTCTCATGTATTTCAAATCTGTCTGAGAAACCGTATCTCGAATATAGGAAGTAGAATGAACAACACCCATTGGATACTCGGCCTTTTATGAGTTGCTGGCTAACGGAAAGGACCTCAAAGAAACGGCGTACTGACGGTCTTGAAAAGATAATTTGTTGATTCCTTAAGTCTCGACCAAAACCCGCATAGCCGGCGACCTCTTCTAAGGTTGGGGTGAGCTCAAAATCTAAAAAGCGGAACACGTTGTGGGCCGGATCCCAAAAGGTTACCAAAGCTTTAATCAGGTCATTTCGGGGTTTGACTTTCATAAGATCAACGAGAGATCCCAACTGTTTGGTGACCCATTCTTTGCCATCTTTATCTAAATCATGCCACCACATCTGGAGTTGTATGGGAGCCTCTTCTATGGTGTTCAGCTGTGGAGTTTGGATAGTGTTCATCTTGCACCTGTGAGCAAACAGGGTTAGGATTACCTCTGATTTTGACACAAAAGACCCAATTTTAATTTTTAAAAGACAAACTCTCCTAAAGTGGCTTATTTGTGCAAATTTTACCAAAGTGGACATTTTTTCAAAGAATGGCCCCTTCTTACTTTGAGCAAAGTTTTGAGGCCAAACCTGGTACTTTTGAAAAAAGTGACAGACAAATTTGTTCTTTAACGAAAACAGCCCTTCGACAATGTAAAACGTTCTAAGGCTTATTTTGCCAAGAACAGTGCAAGACTTTAACCGAAACTTGGTCGGTTTTATTTTGACTAACGGACATTTTTGTTTGTTTTTGAAAAGTGGGGGGTCGGTACCGATGAGGTTTGCCTACGTATCTCACATCCGGTGAGAATCAGAACCACGTAGTTTGGTCAATTTTGACATAATGATTTTGACTTATTTGGAAATTTTCTTCTCATTTTGGCTCATTTGCAACTATTTTGAAATTCTATTTCTCCCCATTTGAAATCCTTCTTTTTTCCGGAAAATTTTAACAGAGTTTCGAGCTATTTTTTAGATATCAGAGTTTTTCAAAACTGGTAAATTTCTATCCTCTCTCACTATTCGTTTTTCTCTTATTTTCTTTTTAGCCGGTCAACAAACAAGCCGAAACAAATAATGCACATATAGAAAGTAGGATGCATCAGGATGGTCTTTTTATTTCGGGTACACCTGTCCTAGACAGACCCAACCCTTGTGTTGATCCCCCTAAGTCAAAATGCACATGATGCAGATAATCATTCTTACTAGGGATCCGACATGAGGTTTTGTCATTCTAGGGTTTAAACCTGGGGTTTTGTTCTAGACCTTGGCTACCTGAGCGGACAACTCGAGCCGGGGTGGGAGCGACGTACCGGTAGCACGAAAGGCTATCCGGGCTAGTGGCTAGTCCATCCCCGTATTTCTTACTTGGTATGACCTCTAATAGAAAGGCGGGCCACGCGAACGTGTGCACCAATTTTAGAAGACTCAGAAGGGAGGCGTAAGTAGACAGCTTAAAGACAAATCAAATAAATATCAAAGCGGTAAATAAATAACATTGAGCGCACAAAAATACAGTAATATCACAATTTATCAAAGATAAGTAAAATCACATAAAAAGCTCGAATTCTTGAACCCTGAATCAGAGATTCTGGGTTCGATCCCCAGTAGAGTCGCCGGAGCTGTCACACCTCCTTTTTCACCGCTGAGGGTAATAAGGGAGTTTTTCCACTTTAAGTGACATTATTCGATTTTGGGATTTATTTTATTCAGAGTCGCCACCCGAATTTTTTACGGTATTTCGGGATACCATTTATTTATTAGAAATCCCAAAACCGAGGAATTTTGACTCTGTTTAAATTGTCTGCGAACCAGAAATCCGGGTAAGGAATTGTTAACCCGGGAGAATGTGTTAGGCACTCCCGAATTTCGTGGTTCTAGCACAGTCGCTTAATGATTAAACTTGGCCTAAATTGTTTAATTACTGATTTTAGCACCTAAATGCATTTTTATATTTTTACCGCTTTAAATGTTCTTTTATATTCAAGGAGTTCTTTTGAGACGGGTCGCGTATGCGTAAAACCCGTAGAGTTTGAAATGTGTCTAAAATCATGTCACGCGGATGTGTACATAATTCTCGACACTGAACTCATTCAAGGAGATAAATAAAGTTGCGCAAGCGCGTATTTTGTTTTGTTGTCAAAAATAAATCGGAAACACGTCATGCGGGCGTGTACGCAATTTCGATAATTTTAAGAAAATTCGTTCCTAAAAGTGTCTCTACGAGTGTTCCTTTTAGTCTTTATTTGTGTTACGTAAACGTATACACAATTTGAGAGAAAGGTATATTTAAGGTAGTCACTATCTAATTGTGGAAGGTGTTTGAGGTTCACTATATCCAAAGTAAATTCCTAAATCAAGTCATGAGACTAATGGCAAGGTATTTCTATGAATGGTATGGATTATTCCCATACTAGATTCATTAATCACATTCATGCGGATTTGGGCTATGACCTAGTTTAGCCCAGTTTGTCACTTAACCCTTTGGCCAATCTTAATATAGGCTATTAGAGAAAGAATGAGTTTATACAATTCAGTTTAAGTATTACTAAATTGAGGAAATTAAAGATACAAGCAGAGATACCAATTCATGATTTCAACACAACGATTAGAAGCAAATTTGCACTTATTATTATCCTTTAGTTGCTGAAAATGTTGTTTAAGAGACTATACTTATGTAATACACCAGATTCTACACAAGAAATTTAAGGTAAGTCATGGAAATTTTAACGAAAATAGGTTTTTCACAATTGCATTTGAAATTTCGGACAGAGTAGTTTTTATCCCAGATATCATACGAGTTTCGAAGACACGTTGTTTATCTTAATTAAATCCTACTAATTGTATGCCATATTGTATTAATGTTAAAGTGAAAAATATTATTCTAAAACTTCTGGGCTTTCACATTATAAGACGGGAAAAAATGACAGCTTGAGAATTAAATTAATAATGTCCAGTCCAATTTATTACAACACTAAAAATAAAAAATAAATGTACATAGTCTAATAAACTTACTATTACATCACTTTTACTATGAAACACTAAAATTTTCTAACAGAAAACTAAAGATTAACCAATTGGAAGCTAATTGTTGCTTCTGTGCAGGCCAACAATGTTTATGGTTTAAAACCTGCATTTACCACTAAGTCTCGAACGGAATTGAGTTCCTATGCATCAATGGAGAATGAATCTGCCCATTGAGGAGGGGTCAGATCCAGTCCTCTTGATTCTATCTTTAAACTAAACAATCCATAACAAACATTTAAGCACCTTTAATTGGAATAAACCTAACCATTTGGGTCAGCTTCTTTTTTTTAGTGTTGTTTTCTGCTAATAATTCTATTACAGATTTAAGAGACAAAGAACTACCCCTAGGCTAAATAAGAGCTCGAAATTACTGCTTCTAGCTAAACCTCTCTTTGGTTAATCCTAATAGCAGCACCTGTAAATCTTCCAACCAAAGGATTTGTGTATCATCATGGAAGGAATTTGACCATGAAAAGGTAAGATTCACTTTACCCTTGACACGATTTCAAATACTACTAAAATGAGTTCTTTATGCATTTGGGATGAATCTGACCATGAAAGGGGTCAGATTCAAATCTAATGAGGCCATATTGCTTAGACTATTGATAGCCATCCTTATTCATGCTGGTATTTAGTCAAATATTTTGACCACTCTTGGCACTTTGAGGAGTGAATCCGACTATTTTGTGAGTTCAGATTTCCTTCCTTAAGGCTCTTCCCAATTACACACTGTATTTCCTTTGAAGGATAATTTTCAGCAAGCTGAAATACTATTTATGCACTATTATGGGGTGGATTTGACCATTGAAAGGTCAAATTCATCTACCCTAGTGAAATTTAACTTACTAATAAACTAAGAAGCAAACACAAAAATGAAATCTAACTACAAAATACTTATTGCATCTTTGAACCAACACACTTGAAAGCCACCAGACTGATTTCAGGAATTCAGACATACATATTCAGATTCATTATCAACATATCAATCAATCTTATTTCAGATTTTCATACAAGATTAGAGAAAACAGAAAACTCAGCTATAGAAGAAACAGATTCAAGCAAAAGAAGAACAAAGTTCATATTTTTTTAGCCTTTCAATAAGGTTAAACAGTTACATACCGTTTACAGAGAAAATCAACCAAGATCCTGACCAAATAAAGGTCAGGTAAACAACAATACAGCAAGGAAGAGAAAGGTTCAACAGCAACCACATCAGATTAACCAAAAACCAATGATAGCAATAGAACAACCAGCCCAGAGTTTGAGTATGTGTGCAGGAAATCTTTGAAATCAGAACACCAAACAAACAGGAACCATTTTCGTGTGAGTTTGAAATGATTTTTAGTGAGCAAAAAAAAGGTAATTTCAATGCTCATAAAGAAGGTAATTTCAGAATGTAAAATAGAGTTCTCCCAGTCTGAAAAAAAAATCCTTAGTCTCTAAAAGGAGGGTCTATTTATAGGAGCTTAGGGATGGGATATGCTTTGCCATATTCCTCATCCAAAGAGCTGAAATAGTACATAGGGCAGCTGCCACCCTTATCTTTTGGGACAACTTCCCTTATTCCAAAAGCTTCTAGCCCATAAAATGACCCTAATACCCCTTAAAAATCTGATTTTACAAGTCTAGAAGGTTCTTAGGTTGTTACACCCAAGATTCCTTCAACTAAAATTCCTAAAATACCCTTTATAATCCCCAGAATTACCCTTAGGTAACTAGGGTTAAGTCTTGATTGTGGTTAACTATCAACTCTAGTTAGTTGATACTAGTTAGGAACTTTAGTTAGTTAGCTATTACTAAGTCATTACTTGAATTAGAGTAACCTTGATATCACGACCCAAAATCTATAGGCCGTGATGGCGCCAGACACCACAGTCCGGCAAGCCAACCCCTAAATTAGTTGAAATACTTTCCTGTTCAACAATTTCGAAACCGTTGCCTTTTTCTTGCATTTCATATTCAAATAAATAAATTTTCGTAAATTAAACACGACTGGCGAACAATTTAATACAATGATATAAATCTCAACACATCCCCCAGAACCCGGTGACACAAGTTCATGAGCAACTCCTAAGAAGTTATACAATTATACTACGCTCGTCCAAGGAACAAATTGGACAAAGGCTAAAAAGATAAAGTTTAAATACATAGAAGGGAGACTCTGCCAGCTACGGAACGCCTCCGGATGATGCAGCACGTCTAAGTCTCCAAGTCAGTCACCTTGCTATGAGTATACTTGTGCAACAAATGCACAACAAGTGTAGTATGAGTACATAAGCATATATGTACCCAGTGAGTATCCCGTCTAATCTCGAAGAAGTAGTGACGAGAGGTCGACTCGACACTCACTAAGATCCAACAATAATATATGACAAGATATGATAGAAAGAAGTAGGCAAATAAAACAGTAAGCAACATGTGTACATCACAAAAAGTAACCCAAGTAATAAGTGAAAATGAACAACAATGCACATTAGCCTCCTCTTACCAAATACCTGACTATCTGATCACAACTGACCCTGAACAACTGGTCATACGTATACAAGGAAAAGACAACCGGCCAGAGTTGTAAGGGTGGTCATAAGGACTGAGATCATAAGCTACCCCACGATCGCGAATCATACATGCGACTCGTGTGCTGACTCGATAATAAGCTATCCCACGGTCGCTAATCTTACCTGCGCCCCGTGTGCTAACTCGATAATAAGCTATCCCACGATCGCGAATCATGCCTGCGACTCATGTGCTGACTCAATAATAAGCTATCCCACGATCGCGAATCATACCTGCGACTCGTGTGCTGACTCGATAGCACTGATACAATATATAAAGGTGCCAAATAACGGCGAACTCAATGGGACTATGACAACGCCATGAATATATCAACTGGGGCTCAAATCATAATGTTTCACTTTTTTTTCATTGATTCAACAGTAAAATATAACTCATAATATGTCCAAAGCACAGATAGAACACATATATCATGCTTGTGAATCCTAGACAACCCGACATAGCATAATAGTTGTTGCGTACGGACTCTCGTCACATGGTACGTACGTGGTCCCCACAACAAGCACACATAGAAACACAGAATATCTATGGGGACAATTCCCTCTTACAAGGTTGGAAAGGAGACTCACCTCGCTCCGAAGCTCCATAACCGGCTTCCAAGCCCTTCGATCACTCCAATGGATGCACAACGCCCCCAAACTAACCAAACAACGACAAACCAATGAAAATATACTTTAATATATGCTAAAAATTCAGATTATATAATTTCTTAACTCCGCTTAGTGAATTGACCAAAATGGCCCTGGGCCCACGTGCCCGGATTCTGAAATTTCTTGAAGATAATCTCTACCCGAGGCTTTACTAGTTCAATCACACAATTTACTCCAATATTTATGCTCAATTCGTGGCTAAAATTAAATTTCATCAAATTCTAGGTTTCCTTGCAATTTTCCCACATTTTTCCCAATTTCTCATATAAAAAATTCTGGTAAAGTCGGCTCCATGCATCAGAAACCATCTTCAATCGGTCATAACGTTATGCAAAAAACTCCAAATGACAAATGGTTTAATGTTCTAAAAACTAGACTTCAAGATCTACAACTCTTGTGTTTTGAAAATTTTCAGATTCTTTATAGATTCTTATATATACGCTTCCAAAATTAGCTCTTCGATGCATAAATTGCTGTCCAAAAGTGCAGCAGAAATTTTCTGCAATTTTCCCTTCTTTTTCTTGTCCGAAATTCATTCCGTTAACCTTCCGAAATCCACCCGAGGCCCTCAGGATCTTAACCAATTATACCAACATGTCCCAAAACATGATACGGACTCGCTCGAGGCTTCAAATCATATCAAACAACGTCGAAATCAAGAATCGCACTCTAATTCAAGCTTTATGAACTTTGATATTTCAAACTTTTACATCCGATGCCGAAACCTATCAAATCACGTCCGATTGACCCCAAATTTTGCACACAAGTCATATTCGACATTACGTACATGCTCCAACTTTCGGAACTAGAATCCAACAACGATATCAAAAAGTCAAACTCTCGGTCAAACTTCTCAAAAACCTTCAAATTACTATCTTTAGCCAAATGACTTCAAAATGACCTCCGGACATCCGAATTCACTTTCGATCGTGCTCCCAACTCCATAATCACCATACGAAGCTATTTCCAGACTCAGAATCCCAAACGAACATCAATATCATTGAAATGCGCTTCAAGCCAAACTTAGGAAATTTCTTCAAAAATGCTGACTTCCACAATATACACCGAAACGCTCTCGGGTTATCCAAATCCCGATCCGGACATATGCCCAAGTCTGAAATTATCATACGAACCTGCTGGAACCTTCGGATCCTGATTCTGAGGTCGTTTACTCAAAATTTCAGTCTTACCCAATTTCTTCAACATAAGGCTTCTGAAATGAGAATTTTCCTTTCAATTTAACTCCGAACCTCCTTAATTTCAACTCTGACAATACACACAAGTCACAATACCCGAAATGAAGCTGTTCATGACTCCCAACTACTGAACGACACGCTGGATCTCAAAACGACCGGTCGGGTCGTTACATTCTCCCCCACTTAAACAGACGTTCGCCCTCGAACGTGCCAAGAACTGCCCCAGAATTATCTGAAATCACTGTTTAACAGCTCGTGCACCTGCCCGTGCTACCACAACCCAGTTGAGCACATTAGCTTGATAAAATCTGAATATATTCCCTTTTATCCATATAATAAACTCAGACCCCAGTTCCAACACTTGAAATTCTTTGCCATGTATGTTTCTAATATGCGAACACCACGTCAACTATCACACGAGGCACCAGAACACAGCTGCGTATCTTTGCTGAATCAGCACCATACACCGCATAATCCATCATCTGACCACAATGACTCTCCCTGAACCTTAATAGCCAGAATTCTACGAATTTGATGCTCTCAAAGCACCTTATGAGATACACACATACATCCTGCTATAATGCTGACGATACCACCACAACGGAGGAAATGTGTAGAAATTCCTAACCAATTGCAGAGTTAACTAAACATTGAAATCCTTTCTCCTGACTAAGATCATCATCTCATTACAACCACTGATGGTGATTGACCTGTAATATACTTGCATAGTCTTATCACACCGATCCCAGATTTATAAATTTTGTCTCACCCAGTATGAACGGCTCAAACAACCAATCACCCCAAACACGGCCATTAGCCTCATACGATGCCACAATGCGCCAATAGGCCACAATTCGAACACGACACATAAGGAAATGACTCCGGAAAGGACTACTCAACTGACGCAACTAATAACTTTCCTCATAAATTTACGAAGTAAAACACAAGAAAATAATTATAGGAGCCTTGCTCAACATCACACTGTTGCGGCGCACAACCCAATCCAAATAACATACCCGTGGCAGCATGCCACCCGATCCCATCATAAGATTTACATAAGGAAATATACGCGGAGCTGAATTGCTTACTATTACAAATCACTGAATATCTTTCACAAGCACGCTAAGTGCATAATACCATTATGGGGAGACTGATAGAGCCATATGCTCAAAACTCCAGCACGACGGAGGTGCGATGTATAATCTGAATCTGAGGAGCCATCCTGCTCACATAACCTCATCACTATGCGGAACCTCAACACATAAGAAATTATCAAGCCGTTTCACAATTCATACGGCACAATCACGATATCACATGAATTTGAGGAAGACAGGACAACACCTGATATCCCAATACCCCTCCTTGAGGAGCGCCATACTGAAATGAACACATCTGATTCGCATGAAGCCCATAATTTGTTTAAATCCATTCATTCACTTCAAGCTGATTCTGCTCATACTAAACTAGGCTGATAGCCTTACCTGGGTTCATAATACCCTAATTCCTCTCATAATACACAAGAACAACCATCATAGCCGGGACAAACACCCTAAAATCCACCATCAACTGAACCGAACGCCTTCCAGGCCTAAATTCTCAATTAAGCAAGATTACACTCCTTTATACTTGGTCTAACTCTTCAACCAATCAGGTGACTACATGCCGCACTTATGCAATCTTCCCGCGGTCATGCTCCCACAACCTTCCACACAAGGTAACAAGTATGCACATTCATACCATCGACCACCCTAAGGCTGTAAAACAAATCAAGAACTCATGACCAGGATGCAAAGCCTCTTTCATCACACGCCGATCTCAGGTGACACTAAAGAGAACACCAGCTTACTCTAAACATTCAAATCCGTTTTCTCGCTCATCCGAGCTCATGACATCCTTGTTAACACCGAGCCGCAATCTCGATCCATACTTCCAGTCCCCTACTGTTTACTGCACCTGACATGCCAATATGAAATATCCTAAGAATCTCGCCATGGTCCTGAACCACTTATAGGGTGAAAACTTAATCATATAGAACCCCTTTTCCTACCTCGATTTCACAAGAATCATTACAATACATGAGCTTATTCTCACAATCACACCACATGTAAATTCCTTAAGTAGTGGTCTGAACCACCATAAACCTTCGGGGATCCGCCTACACTTGACAGGCTATGGCTCTTGAATGCTTCCAACGAAATCTATTACAATAGCCGACATGCCCCACACACATGCCATACACATACTCAATCACACCAAGGGAACTGATCACTGCCACCCATGTGCCGTCTCGACCATGGCAATGGCTAACTAAACCCATCTTCCTTTTAATCATCTTCAATTGCCTCAGAAATAACAGTAGCTTCCTTTATCTCATAGAAACTCAACTCTCACTTTCCCGAGTGACTCTGCTTCACAAGACTGTGCTGCCTAAACCCTGCAGCCCATCTCATATCCTTCTGATGACCATCTCCACAATCCGGAGTCTATTCCCTTACTCCTTCCATACTATCATGCATGCTGAAACTGACATAGAGCACTTCAATTAACTTTCCCTCCTCTTAGGAACTACGCTGCAAAAGCTCGATCCTTAATCATACTGCTGCTTGAAACCCTTAAATACCGCTTTCTCAAATCTTCGAATTACTAGGACCACTGCTAAGAGTCACTCACTCTGTCTGGCCCCGAATACGACCAACTCCAAGGCTTTTCCAGCACATGAACAACCTCTCAATGAAGAGCGTGACTGAGTCACTACCCTTACAACTTGCATATGCCTTAAGCATAAATTCTGAACCTTTCAAAGCCTAACCCTGGTCCAACAGGGCCAAATTTTGCACACATTCATCAAATCCCATGCAAAATCACCATTTTACTCCTTTCCCTTAGCTGTAACAACTTGCCAATATGCCGACAATCCGCAACTCCATGAGGACACAACCCCACAACCCAACTGCAGGTGGTGTGACTCCCCCACTTTGGTTAACCTCATTTCTTTAAGCACTACCCGACTTCCTTTCCGTACGCCTGACCTTTTTGAAATGGAACCACCACCTATCACTTTTCACATATCTTCCTTCATCGGGTGCTTCTCAATTGCGTCCTTAATTCAACATCCTTCTCTGTAGCTCTTTGAACTAGCAGATCACCACAACTTCAAACTCTCCGAATACCATCTTTTTCGAGCTTCCTTCATTAGAGGTAGCTGTTCAATTCTGAACCACTACACACCACGATCCCTGAAAACCGCTTCTTCAACACCGCTTCACAACACTCTAACCCCATGCAACCGAAGAGCTATAACACCAGCAAATTTAACATATCCTATTCGATCAAGCAACGATACCACAACACAGGTGAATACTCCACCTTGCTCGATAGCACCAAGCTTACTACTTTATCAGTCCGAACCGGACCATTCATAGTCCAAGTGTCATTCCTCTGCCGGAACTAAAATACTGAAATCTTGAAACCACGCCCTGAGAAGACCTCCCTTCAAGTCATTCATTGCCCTTACATATGGGCAAGCATCCTACCATCCTATCAACACCGCGCGATATCCAATCGTAAGCATCATAACAACCTAATCATAGCCTCAAAGTCCTCAGAAACACAATTACTGAGCTGAAACAACATATTATTCTTCTGCAGGGCAACAACAACAGCCCCAACCAACTGCATATGGAAAACATCTCGCACCATATCCGTAGCACCATTACCATTCCTCAAACTCCCAATTCACGACAAGCGCTTCGCGACGCGTAAGATTGAGTAGGTAGGAAACATCGGCATAAGCCTTAAGGGAATCAAATCGCACGGTGAGGAATCAAGAAGGGAAGTACTCCAAACATCCCTGTAGCCTCTCGAAGATAAGTACAGACGTCTCCGTACCTATCCGCAAGACTCTACTAGACTTGCTCATGACTCGTGAAACCTAGGGGAACCTAGAGCTCTGATACCACGTTGTCACGACCCAAAATCAATAGGCCGTGATGGCGCCGGGCACCACAGTACGGCAAGCCAAAAATTAGTTGAAATACTTTCCTGTTCAACAATTTCGAAACCGTTACCTTTTTCTTGCATTTCATATTCAAATAAATAAATTTTCGTAAATTAAACACGACTGAATAAAAATATAATACAATGATATAAATCTCAACACATCCCCCAGAACCCGGTGACACAAGTTCATGAGCAACTCTTAAGAAGTTATACAATTATACTGCGCTCGTCCAAGGAACAAATTGGACAAAGGCTAAAAAGATAAAGCGTAAATACATAGAAGGGAGACTCTGCCAGCTGCGGAATGACTCCGAATGATGCAGCACATCTAAGTCTCCAAGTCAATCACCTTGCTATGAGTTTACCTGTGCAACAAATGCACAACAAGTGTAGCATGAGTACATAAACATATATGTACCAGTGAGTATCCCGTCTAATCTCGAAGAAGTAGTGACGAGAGGTCGACTAGACACTCACGAAGGTCCAACAATAATATATGACAGGATATGATAGAAAGAAGTAGGCAAATAAAATAGTAAGCAACATATGTACATCACAAGAAGTAACCCAAGTAATAACTGAAAATGAACAACAATGCACATTAGCCTCCTCTTACCAAATACCTGACTATCTGATCACAACTGACCCTGAACAACTGGTCATACGTATACAAGGACAAGACAATCGGCCGGAGTCGTAAGGGTGGTCATAAGGACTGAGGTCATAAGCTATCCCACGATCACGAATCATACATGCGAGTCGTGTGCTGACTCGATAATAAGCTATCCCACGGTCGCTAATCTTACCTGCGCCCCGTGTGCTGACTCAATAATAAGCTATCCCACGATCACGAATCATGCCTGCGACTCGTGTGCTGACTCGATAATAAGCTATCCCATGATTGCGAATCATACCTGCGACTCGTGTGCTGACTCGATAGCACTGATGCAATATATATAGGTGCCAAATAACGGCGAACTCAATGGGACTATGACAATGCCATGAATATATCAACTAGGGCTCAAATCATAATGTTTCACTTTTTTTTTATCGATTCAACAGTAACATATAGCTCATAATATGTCCAAAGCACAGATAGAATACATATAGCATGCTTGTGAATCCTAGACTACCCGACATAGCATAATAGTTGCCGCGTACGGATTCTCGTCACATGGCACGTACGTGGCCCCCACAACAAGAAAACATAGCAATACAGAATACCTATGGGGACAATTCCCTCTTACAAGGTTGGAAAGGAGACTCACCTCGCTCCGAAGCTCCATAACCGGCTTCCAAGCCCTTCGATCACTCCAATGGATGCACAACGCCCCCAAAATAACCAAAAAACGACAAATCAATGAAAATATACTCTAATATATGCTAAAAATTCAGATTATATAATTTCCCAACTCCGCTCAGTGAATTGACCAAAATGCCCCTGGACCCACGTGCCCGGATTCCGAAATTTCTTGAAGATAATCTCTACCCGAGGCTTTACTAGTTCAATCACACAATGTACTCCAATATTTATGCTCAATTCATAGCTAAAATCAAATTTTATCAAATTCTAAGTTTCCTTGCAATTTTTCCACATTTTCCCTAATTTCTCATATCAAATCTATGTAATAAATCTTGTATTTAACTTGGAAATAAGTAGAAACAACTTACCTTTGATGCTTGATAAAATCCTCCTTGAAATGCTCTCCAAAATCATCCAAGCCAAATGAAAGAAAATGAAAGAAATGGCCAAAATTCGTGTTTAAAGAATCTGTCCGTGCTTCATCGAGTTGTACCTTGCACTTGTGCTGTACAGGTTGTACATCCTATTAAAATTATCCCTTGTTGAACACCTTCTGTTAAAACACCCATAACTTCTTGTAGAAATATCCAAATAACAAACGGTTTGAAGGTTTAGAAACTAGACTTGAGTATATCTAATTTGATAGGTTGTACACCATATAAATCTTTATATATCCCTAGATATGAGCTTCTAAAGTCGGCTCCATGCATCAGAAAATTCTGGCAAAACTGCTCTAACAGCCATCTTTAGTCGGTCATAACTTTTTGCAAAAAAACTCTATATGACAAATGGTTTAATGTTATGAAAACTAGACTTCAAGATCTACAACTTTCATGTTTTGAACATTTTCATATTCCTTGTATATTCGTATATATACGTTTCCAAAGTTAGCTCTTCGATGCATAAATTGCTGTCCAAAAGTGCAGCAGAAATTTTCTGCAATTTTCCCTTCTTTTTCTTGTCCGAAATTCATTCCGTTAACCTTCCGAAATCCACCCGAGGCCCTCGGGACCTTAACCAATTATACCAACATATCCCAAAATATGATACAAACTCGCTCGAGGCCTCAAATCACATCAAACAACGTCGAAATCAAGAATCACACTCTAATTCAAGCTTTATGAACTTTGAAATTTCAAACTTCTACATCCGATGCCGAAACCTATCAAATCACGTCCGATTGACCCAAAATTTTGCACAAAAGTCATGTTCGACATTACGGACCTGCTCCAACTTTGGAACTGGAATCCGACCCCGATATCAAAAAGTCAAACTCTCGATCAAACTTCTCAAAAACCTTCAAATTTCTATCTTTAGCCAAATGACTTCAAAATGACCTCCACACATCCGAATTCACTTCTGATCACGCTCCCAACTCCACAATCACCATACGAAGCTGTTCCCAGACTTGTAATCCCAAACGGACATCAATATCATTGAAATGCGTTTCAAGCCAAACTTAGGAAATTTCTTCAAAAATGTTGACTTCCACAATATACACCGAAACGCTCCCGGGTTATCCAAATCCCGATCCGGACATACGCCCAAGTCCGAAATCATCATACGGACCTTCTGGAACCTTCGGATCTTGATTCTGAGGTCGTTTACTCAAAATTCCAGTCTTACTCAATTTCTTCAACTTAAGGCTCCTGAAATGAGAATTTTCCATTCAATTTAACTCCGAACCTCCTGAATTTCAACTCTGACCATACACACAAGTCACAATACCCGAAATGAAGTTGTTCATGACTCCAATTACTGAACGATACGCTGGATCTCAAAACGACCGGTCGGGTCGTTACACTTTATTGGGCTTGGGTTATTAATTAAAGGACCTTATGTGACTAATTGTTCTAGGACTTATATAAAAGAAGTTATTTATCTTATTTTAAAAAAAAATTAGGAATTAGTTGATTGAGGGATATAATTCCTAACTGATTTTAGACTTGTTTAGGAATTAAGTTAATTAGGTGTTGGCTAATTTTAACTTAGTAGGACATGCTAAACCCTTAATAAAATTAAAGGTCTAGTCTCTTTTAGGAAGTTAGGTTAGATAATTAGCTTAAGTAGTTAATTAAGCCTTTTTTAGAGTTAGTTTCTAACTATACTATTAATTATTTTAGGCTTAGGTTAATTTCATTATTAGATATTAATTCTAGTTTTAATGACTTGCTAATCAATTTAGTCCTTTAAATTTAGGTTCACTGATTTCAGATTTAATTCAATCTAAATGTGATTAACTTAACCAATACAGTCTGTTAATTAATTAATCTACTTAATCAATTGATCTAAATACAAATTCACAACTAAGATTTGAGTGAAAATAATATTTCAGAAGATCAGTCATAGGATTCTAACAAAGCATAAATTACTCAAGCATTCTTGAAAACCTAAGTGATTAATCAAGTTGAATTCGAAATATGATCATTCGACAATTCTTGAAACTGAGGATTCTAACAAAGCATAAATTACTCAAGCATTCTTGAAAACCTAAGTGATTAATCAAGTTGAATTCGAAATATGATCATTCGACAATTCTTGAAACTGACTAACATTCATGAATCAGCAAACAAATATCAGGAAGGAATCAGTACCATCTAGAGGAAAAATAATAACCTTAATAGACGTAACAAAACAGTATAGAATTTAGGCATGAACACTGCTTTTAATGGCTAATAGATACAAAATACATCCTATATGAGGGAAAAAAATAGTAAATCATGCTTAATAGTGAATTATTCGAATCAAAACAAAACAGTCTAAACAATTTCGACCAAAGAGTAATAATCATGTTCATTCTAATAAAAATAAAATAGATGACAAAAGAGTGGGGGAAATACCTGTTTGAGGAATTTTGGCCGGAAAAATGAAAACGTCGGACCTTGGCCGGATTCCAGAGGGTTTTAAAATGAGTCAAACCCACATGAATCAATTGCTCTTGTCAAGAGAAACTAACCCATGAAGGTTCGAGCTGTTGAAGGTTCATGAATCAGTACGCATGGGAGACTTAAGGTTTTTGGAATCTCATATCTGAAATTAGGTTTTTTGGGATGGTTTTTTTGAAGAAACTAATAACAGGAGGGGGTTTAGGAGGTGATGGGGGTTTTAGGGTAAAATTTTGGGCTGGATTGGGGGTGCTCCACCGCAAGAAGCGATTTCTGGCCGGCAGAGCTTAGGGCGGCAGACGGTAGGGTTTAGAGATAAGAGAGAGGAGTGAGAGAGAAGGATGGGGGGGTGTTAG